>CM043317.1:53220049-53288673 GCA_023736055.1 Quercus glauca
AACAAGTGAACATGGCTGAATAAATGAAGCGTTGCAGGGTCATGGAGAAAAAGTATGCTCCTCTGGCATTTTAAGTGGTGACAATTTCAACATTAAAGATATTGTTGGTCATTTTAATGCTGGGAGTGGAGACTCTACAATCTGCAAGATTGCTTTCCACTTGGACCCCCAAAAAAGGAAAAAATCATCTTGAGAAAAATATGATTATTTAGAAAAAGTTATTTGTAATCGTCAATAGTATTGCTTCTCTATATTTTTGCAAATAATCACTAATCAATGATTATTTTAGACTATGTTGAATATTAAACAAAACTATTCCTAACACATATCAGTGTGGCTGAGGTATTCGCTTTCTCAGTTCATCTTCATGACTCACCCCCAGATCAACTGAGATTTAATTGTGTCACTTTATAGGTTAAATTTTTTTTTTAATTAAAAAATTATCTTTAAATTATAAAGTTATGGATGTACAAATTAATGTACTTTGATAAGCAAGCTTTTAGAGTGCATCTACTCAAAATAAACATGGTTAATTCTCCCCCCCCAAAAAAAAGACATGGTTAAGATTTTAGATATGGCCAACAACAGCTAGCCTAGCACTCACACTGCACCAAATTAGAAGCTTTTTCTGTCCATCCAAGAAAAAAAAAAACAAAGGTCTTGTGGGCTTTTTACACAAATTAATTAGTTAATTCATGTGTTTTAGAAGATAATTATTAAAATTTTAGAATGCAAGATTCACATGTTTAACTTTAGAGAAATATTATCTTATTATTATTTGTAATGTGCTTCTAATAACATCAATGGAGAGAGAAAGACTGAAACGTTCTGACGAAGAAGAAGATGTGCTGGCTTGCAGCACCAAGAAATTCAAAGAAAGTCATATGCCAATAGGAGATTTAGGAGGAAATGAGTACGAAGTGCAAAGCAAAGGGAAAAGTTACAAGGAAAAATTGGTGGGAGCAATACCCAGAGCCTTTGAATAAGCTTTTGGTTTTGAAAGTTTTATGCAGGAAGATATTGTCTTTGATGATGAAGAAGAACAAGAGCAAAAGGGTAGTACCAGAGTTTGCTTCTCTAAGGAAGACAAAATCCACATGAGAGATCCTTGGAAAAGGGCACTCATCATTAAAACATTTGGAAGAAGACTGAGATTCTCTTTTCTTGTGGAAAAGATTCGTAGTATGTGGAAGCCAATAGGGAATATGGACTGTATTGATTTAGGCTTTGATTTCTTTTTGGTTAAGTTTAAGTTAGCGATTGATGTGGATAGTATCCTAAAGGGTGGCCCATGGTTCATTGGGCAACACTTCTTAGCAATTAGACAGTGGGAGCCTGAGTTTAAAGCATCCACTGCAACTCTATCCTCAATGGCAGTTTGGATCAGGCTACCTGAATTGCCCATTGAATTCTATAAGAAAAATGCGCTCCTTAAAATTGGAAGAGCCATAGGCCCAGTCTTACACATTAACTCACATACAGCCAATGGGGTGAGAGGGTGTTTTGCCAGGCTATGTGTACAGGTTAACCTGGAAAAACCTTTGTTAAGAACCATACACATTGGTAAGATTGTGCAGAGTATACAGTACGACGGGATCAACGCATTATGCTTCACGTGTGGCAGGATAGGGCACGAGATGGAAGCATGCCCTCATGTAATTAGGGAGTATGCCATGGGACCAAACATGGAGCAGAATGCTAGTTCCAGAAATGCTATCGATGACCAGAGGGCTAAAGGGAAAGATATGGAGAAGAATAAACTAGAAGAGTACGTTGAGTGGATGGTGGTCAGTCAATGGAAATCCAATAGTAGGATGGTAAGCAGACCACAAACACTGGAACAGAGCCAGATGAGTGAAGTGAGTCCCGAGGCTAGTTCCATAGCCACACCTAGGGTGGCCAAGTAGTACAAAAAGGAAGGTAAAAGGAAGGCGACGCACACGCAACCTGTTACGTCTTATAGGGAGACAAGTAAGACTTCAGAGTCAAATCAATATAGAGGGAATTTGGGGAAAGGTGCTAAGGGTGCTAGTAATCATGCCAAAGCCAACCAGAAAGCAAAAGGCACAATTGAATCCCAACGAGATAAAGTGGGCCTAGGGGAAATGAAGGGCCTTTTTGCTTTTGGGCCGAGCCAAGGAATAACAAGCAAAGACGGGGGTTATTTCAAGCCTATTCCATTTTTCAAGTCCAGCAAGCACAAGTAATAACCCTAAAATAATAAGGAATGAGTCAGGTAAGAGCAATTTTGAAAGGAGCTGAAATGGAGGGGAAAGAGAAATGAGGGATTTTCTCTAAAGGGAATGTGATTCCAGTGGGGGGCGAGACCATACGGTGGATACAACAGGACCCCATTGAGATTTGGGGATGGTTCGATGTGGAGTTGATGGGAGCATGGAAAAGTTTGTTCCCGCTGACGGAGTTGAGCTAGAGGGTGGGATACTTGCCACAAAAGGACGAAGCTTGGGTAACAACACGAAATCCGTGGTGGCGGTTTCTGACGGATAGACCACCGGTGCCAATCACACCGCAGATAAGCTTAAGGCCATTAGTGCTAGAATCAAGGGCTCTGAACTTGAAAAAATTTATGTCCGAGGCAGAAGCGAAGTGGGTTCTGCCAGTGATTACTGTGAGGAAAATACTATAAGAGCATCCAGTGGAATGCTTGATGATGGGCAACCTTCACCGAGTGAAGATGATACAATTTACGGAGCTAGAGATCAGTGGCACAATTTTGAAAAAAGGCAATGCAGGAGTCGATGGGGGTGATCAAACACTTAACAACTCTCTTTCGAGGGATGTGGGAGTTGAAGATGAAGCTTGTGGAAGCATGGAAGTTGAGGGACAGTGAAGATGCATCTTCTTTGACTCACTTTGATTCTGCGACAAATCCAAATAGAATCATGAATATTCTAATATGGAATTGTAGGGGTGCAATGAAACCCTAATTTAGGAAGACAGCTATGGATCTTGTGGAGTGGGATTCACCATTACTCATGGTGATTACAGAGACCAAAATGAGTAGGGCTAGAGCCAATGAAATTATTGAGTTACTTCGATTCGATGGTGCTACTGTGACGAATACAATTGGGTTCGTTGGAGGAATTTGGTTGCTCTGGTGCACGGACTTGGTGCAAGTGGATGTCCTGGCAACAACTGAGTAGGAAATTCATGCTATTATCCAGGTAAGAGCTCAAACCTTTCATTGGTTAATTAGTGCAATTTATGCTAGTCCCAGATTTGCAAAAAGGTGTATTCTCTGGAATAATCTCAAAATGTTAGCTTCCACGAATGACCTCCCTTGGGCTCTCATGGGTGATTTCAATGAGGTACTCTCAGAAGAGGAAAAATATAGGGGGAACCCGGTGTGCCAAAGAAGAGTGAGAGCCATCAAAGAGTGTATGGATGTGTGCCATATGATGGACTTGGGATTCTAATGGCCTAAGTTTACTTGGTCCAATAAAAGAGAGGTGGGTGATCTAATCCAATGCATACTGGATAGGTGTTGGGCTAACCCGAAATGGAAAGGCCTTTTTGAAAAGGCTAATGTTACTCACTTAGCAAGAGTTAACTCAAACCACTGCTCATTGTTGCTAAAGCTAAATCCTAGTTTGGGTAATGTGTCTGATAGACCATTTAGGTTTCAACCAATGTGGCTCAACCACAAGGATTTTCCGGCTATTGTTAGAGAGGCTTGGGCAAGGCAAGATGACAGGCTGGGTGGTGCTATATCTACTTTCAAAGCTAAAGCCCTAAGATGGAATAAGGAAGTGTTTGGAAATGTGTTTGTCAGGAAGAAGCAGATAATAGCCAGGTTGTTGGGCACTCAAAAAGTTTTAGCCTTGAGGCCTAATTCTTTTTTGCTTAACCTTTAAAGCCAGTTAACTAAAGAGTATAATCTTATCCTCCAGATGGAGAAGAGATATGGGCAATGAAAGCGAGGACTGATTGGATTATTATGGGGGAGAGAAACACTTCGTACTTCCATATGTCTACATTGGTCCGAAGAAGTAAAAATAGAATTACTTGCATCCAGAATGCTGAAGGGGATTGGATTCATAACATTGAAGAAGTTAAGAACCTATTCATGTCAAGTTACAAGTAGCTTTATTAAACAGAACAATGTTTTTGTCCTGTAACCCCTCAATGGAGCTCAGACTGGTGTGCAAAATTAAATTAGGATGAAGCCAATGGGTTGGTCCAGATTCCCTCGGATGGTGAGATTTGGTCAGCTCTAAAGTCTATGAAACCTTACAAAGCCCCTGGCATTGATGCTCTTCATGCAGGTTTCTTTCAAAAGTTTTGGCTTGTGGTTGGGGAGTCAATGAAGAGAGAAGTAAAAGGAGTTTTTTTTTAAATCAAAAGGTTCCTGAGTACTTGAACCAAACATTCATTGCCCTTATTCCTAAACAGATTGGGCCGGAGACTGTCAGCCAATACAGGCCAATCAGCTTGTGTAGCACTGTTTACAAGATAATTTCTAAGGTTATTATGCAGAGGATAAGACCCTTGCTGCCTTCTCTAATTTCTCCCATGCAGGCAGCTTTTCTTGAGGGAAGAAGGAGTTCAGATAATGTTATTATAGCTCAGGAATTAATCTACTCCTTAAAAAGTAGGAAGGGCAAAGATGGTTACATGGTTATAAAGATTGACTTGGAAAAGGCTCATGACCGCCTAGAGTGGAGTTTTGTAAAAATGGTTTTAGAAAATTTTGGTTTCACGCAGGGAATGATTAATTTAATTTTGAGTTGTATATCCACAACAACTAGGCACAACAACTACAGCCTTGTTGTTTAATGGTAGTAAGCTTGAAGCTTTTCAACCCTCAAGAGGGATAAGACAGGGTGATCCTATCTCACCATACCTGTTTCTGCTATGTATGGAATTTCTTGGGACCCAAATCACTAGTATGTGTGAAGGAAAAAGGTAGAATAAGATGCAAGCATCTAGACATGGACCGAGCTTCTCACATGTGTTCTTTGCTGATGATCTGAGGCTGTTTGCTAAGGCAAATCATAAAAACTGTGAACTTGTCATTGAGGTGCTTGATAATTTTTGTAATCTTGTTGGACAAAAGGTTAACCTCGGGAAGTATAAAATTCTTTTTTCACAAAGTGTTTCTAGAAGACGGAAGAGGTATATTTGTAGAAAGATGGGCATGAATGCTACAAACAACTTAGGAAGGTACCTTGGGTTCCCCATCCTTACTCAGGGTAGACCAGGTAATGCCTACAATTTTATTGTGGAGAGGGTGCAAAATAAGCTTGCTGGGTGGAGGACCAAGCTGGAATCTAGAGCTGGGAAACTTGTTCTAGTGAAGTCTGTAGCTGCCCCAATAGCTGAATATTTCTTGTAGTGTCAAGCTTTACCTAGTAAAGTGTGTGATGTAGTGGATAAAACCATAAGAGATTTCCTGTGGAGCTCAATTGAAGAGAGGAGGAAAATGCACATGGTCAAGTGGAGCATTGTAACTCTTCCAAAAGAATTAGGAGGATTGGGGCTGCATTCTATGAAGGAAAGGAATTTAGCTATCCTTGCTAAACTTTGCTAGAGATTGGCTAGTGCTCAAGATTCCCCATGGGCAGTCATGTTGTCTGTTATGTACCTCACCCCCAAAAGAATGACTGAGGAAGGAAGGAATTTACCTTGCTCTAGTATTTGGTCTACTTGTAAGAAGGGAGGCCCAATTTATGTAAAAGGGCTTAAATGGTCTGTTAGGGTTGGTGAATCTATTAAGTTTTGGATGGATTTTTGGCTGCCATAGGGTACCTTGCGTAGTATCATTTAAGGGCCTCTGAATCGAGGTGAGGAGAATATCACAGTCAGACAATACCTTGATAACGAAATTGATGGGAAGGTTTCTAACATTTCTTTTGAATTACCTGACCAATTGCTTGGCATCATAAAAGCTATCCCATTGTCTATCGACCAAAATGCAGAAGACTTGCTACATTGGGCTCACTCCAAGAATGGATTCTTCTCTCTAAAGTCTGCCTATCTGCTGGCAAGGGGTTTAAATCCCTTGAACCTGAAAATTGATTCATTCGCTTGGGTTTGGAAGGTGGAAGCTCTGCCAAAAGTTCATTTCTTTTTATGGTTGTGCCTTCACAATAGTGTACCCACTGGAGAAGTTCTGGGTTCAAGGGGTTTAAACCTTGACCCCTTCTGCAGTTTATGTAATAAGGATTTTGAATTTGTGGAGCATCTTGTGAGGAGTTGTGAAGTAGCTTAAATCTTTTGGCAAGAGTTGAAAGTTCCCTATTGCCTGAAGGACACTTTTCATCTACCCATTGGAAAATGGTTGAGTCCAACTGCCGGAGTGAGGTTAACTCTATGTTTATGGGCATTCCCTAGAAAATTTTGTTTCCAATGGGGGTATGGCATCTATGGTTGCATAGGAACAATTATGTGTTCAAATCAGGTAAGGTGGAGCACTTCTGGTTCATGAAATGCATTAGAGAAAGTGCAGAATATTACTCAATCAGTTTCAATGCAAAAATGGAGAAAAACAAAGCTATGATTCCTGTTGGTTAGACGAAGCCACTTAAGGGCTAGGCTAAACTTAACTTAGATAGGTCAGTTATGGGGAATCCCGCAAAGGCTGGAGGCGGAGAGGTGATCAAGGGTCATGATTGTTAGGACATATGTGGTTCACATGTTAAAAACATATGTCATACTTATTTATGTAAATTGGCTAATCTTTTGACAAAACGCACTCTACTTGTAATTTGGTAGTTCTAGGTATTTTTAATACTTCAAGAAACAAGGTTTCAAGATCAAGTACTGAAGTCATCAAGTTTGTCCAAGAAAAACAGGCTGAAGTGCAAAATCATTAAAGTTCGACACCTGCTCGATAGCTCCTCGACACCTGCTATCTGTCGAGAATTAAAAAGTCAGATTTTCTGATCTGATTTCTTGGGATTCGTGAATATATTTTTGGGCCTTCTTTTCTTCTAACCCTAAACATATAAAACGATTGTTTTAAGAGCCATCAAATTGTACACAAGTTGCAAAAGTATTGAGCAATCTCTGTTCAAGCAAATTGTGATCAAAGACGAAGTTCTTGACCTAGTTCATCTTCTCTGAAGAAGTTGCTGTGTATTTGCACCAAAGGGTTTTATGACCAAGCATCTTCCTGATCTTCATCGTGTAGAATGAACTGAAGAACTTTGCAGCCAACCTCTCCTTCTAAGTTGGTGTTTGAAGTCGCGTACTGGGATCCGCGCATCTGGTTAGTCATGTACTTGGGAGCCGTGCATCAAAAGGTGGGTACTGTCACTACAGATCAAGTCCAATTGGGTTTTGGGGTAAGGGTTCAACTATAGGTTGGTAAGGTATTTGGAATTCCTTTACTTGTAACCGTTTGATTTGATAATAGTGGAGTTTCGGGAGTGGTGACCTGAAAATCATCCGGTGGGGTTTTTGCCGTTAGGGTTTTCCCCATTCGTGAACAAATCACCATGTTATTTATTTTCCGCTGCATATCTAGTTTATTGGTGATTTGTTTGTGCTGCCACGCAATTGCATGTTAATTGAACCTAATTAATTCATTTGGCTAATTAATTGGTTAATTAATCACAATGGGTCAATTCGTTTATGGCTATCAATGATGGAGAGTGGCTAACTGGTTTTGCAAGACCACTCGATCTAACCAATAGTTGCATGGCAGAACTGTGGGCATTGAGAGATGGGATGCTATTGGCAAAGGAGTTGGGCCTTAATAATCTTATAGTTGAGCTTAATGCGTTAAGTGTGGTCCTACTTATGAATAACAGTACTAGTAGCTTGCTAATCGAGCCTTTACTAACTGATTGCAGGAACATGTTGAAGGCGATCCCTAACAAGCAAGTGGTCCATGCCTACCGAGAGGCCAACCAATGCGCTAATGCATTGGCAAAATTGGGAGCTACGACCTTAACTTCTTTTGTTTTTTTTTTTTTGTACTCCACCTCCTGTGGTGAATAGTATATTAGCTTTTGATAACGCTAATGTGTTTTGTAACAGAATAGTTAATTCCTAGTTTAATGCAAGTTCATGGTTTACCAAAAAAAAAAAAAAAACTTTAGAGAAATATTTGATGCACAAAACTTTTTTTAGTTGTTTTTTGAACTGAATGTTAAATTATGTAAAATAGTTTGTGTATAATTATTACAGGCCAAGGTAGCAAATTCTTATGGTAGCTAAAAATTGATGTCACGAGTGGATTAAGATAAAACCAATAAAAACTTATCAAGTTCTATTATGAAAATTGCCGTTCCGGTCAAGGGAAGAAGAACCTCTTTGGCCCAAAGGAAAAAGGAAAAAAAGAAAAAGAACAGAACAGAAGAACCTAAAAATGCTAGGGAAAGATGACTTGCGTGCACTTGACTTGACCATCTTTTCTTTACTTTTCCTTCTCCCACCCAATATATATAGGAACTAGGAAGGTACAGACCTGTCTTCAAAGTTCAAACTCCACCCTTTGTTAATTGTTACATGCAAATTAAGATGGAGTATAATTGGTGTGTATTACTATTGACAATATTGCCATTTATATTAGTGCTTGTGAATGGCCAAGATCCAGGCCTTCAAAGAGCAGTTACTTATGATCCGATTAATCGGAATAAACCGAGTAATCCGAAGCCATGCCCAAACCCAGTACCGAAGGTACCTTATTACCGAGGGACAAACTGTTTTGGGTGCAACACGAATAAAAAACCAACTTGCTGTGTAGAGGGGGCTGTTACTGACTACTTCCAGAACGAACAGTTTGAGAACATATTCTCAAACCGTGACTCGGTTGAGGCCCATGCAAAGGGCTTCTGGGACTACCACTCTTTTATCACTGCTTCTGCTGAATACCAGAGCTATTGCTTTGGCACTACTTACATGAACTTGACCTTTTTTGGAACCAAGGAAGTCGCAGCTTTTCTTGCCCATGTTGGCACCAAAACCTCCTGTGAGTATCTCTGTCTTCGGGAAATTTTCATTTGGGTTTTTGTCTCCTATGAAATTGGAATTGGATTTTAATCTTTCAAATATTTTCTGAAGTTTAGTTATTTATTCTGTTAGGAATTGATGTTACACGGTATAATTTTGGCTTTGTTACACGTTTATTTGATTAAAATAATTCAAACTGAAAACGAATGTTTATAACTGATGAAAGAGTTAAAAATTTATATTGTTTGGGTTCATGCTAGGATGAGACTAATGACTAAAATCTTAATGAAGTTTTTGAATCCAACACTTTTTGAGCAAATAAATGAAAGTATATGTTGTAAGTGAATCTACTGAGAGTGGCTTAAGTAGACTCTTTTCTTCTAAAATTCTATTGGGTCGGAAGTTGGAACAAAATGAATCTGGACTCTGGAGCATTACATATTGAAGAATTGGTTGTGTAATTGAATTTGTATATGAGCTAAGGTCATATGGTGGATTATATTTTTTCGGGTGGATATAAAGTGGCCACCAAGGAACCCTTAGCTTGGGGTTTGTGCTATATATAACAAGGAAATAAATTCCAACTCATATGATTATTGTGATGAGCACTACAAAAACATTTATCCATGTGCTCTTAGAGTTGCATACTATGGACGAGGTGTCTTGCCTGTCTATTGGTACTTACCTTTTCTATCACACTAACAATAATCATACATGCATAACCATTGCGTTTACCCTTAGTGTAGTGGTCATTCTACAAATATAAATACTTGTAGGGTGTAGGGAAAAGGGCCGGAAAGGTTCAAACATAAAGGGGGAGTCGGAGTTTGTATAAGCAGCATATACAAACCCGAATGAAAGGTTCAAACATAAAGGGGGAGTCGGAGTTTGTATAAGCAGCATATACAAACCCGAAGGAAGGGTTCAAACATAAAGGGGGAGTCAGAGTTTGTATAAGCTGCTGTTTGTCTTCGTGCGAAGCTAAAATAGCTTGGACCGTAAGAGTTTGTATTAATTTGCAATTGCCATTCGCTGGTGTTATTTTATACATTTGATTTCTTGTTATTGTATAATTATGTAGTGTGGATTTTCTATGAACCTTTTTATATTTTTATAATATTCATTTTATTTGTAAAATCTTAGAATGGATCCCACGTTTTCACTTCTTCTGCTTATATCAAAACTAGTATTATGCCCGAGTGATGCACGGCTTAATAAAAAATTTAAAATATATATATATATATATATATATATATATATATCTTTTTTGATAATATAATCAAATCTAATAACAAATAAAATAGTAAAAATATTTTTAAAAATTAAGTTAAATGGAAAATGTATATTATGTAATTTTTTTTTTTGGTGCAAAAAAATATATTATAAAACATTTTTAAAAATTATGGCAAGTTTTAAATTTCTAAAATCTCTTAGTAGTAAAATTGTAATTTAATTTTATATATATATATATATATATATATTCTATAAATATAGCTACAATTTAAGGTGCATTAGATCTCTTTTTTTAGTGTAGTATACGGTTATTGCAATTTAAGATGTATTAGACATTTTGATATAGTGTAGTATACGGTTACTACAATTTAAGATGATTAGACCTTTTGATTTAGTGTAGTATATGTTGCTACAATTTAAGATGCATTTGACCTCTCTTTTTTAGTGTAGTATACGATTGCTACAATTTAAGATGCATTATATTCTTTTTTTAGTGGAGTGATTAAAAAATAAGAAGAATTAGATTATACTATGTCTACTTTGCTATAATTTAAGATGCATTAAACTTTTTTTATGTAAATGTTTTCTTTTAAAAATCTAAAAAAATTTCTGCAATTCGGTGCCGCCACTCGGCGCAACCATGGCGTATAAGCCTAACTTTTATTATATAGTATATGATATAGATGATGAGTTTGAGTTTAAGTTGGACTTGTTAGAGAGATAGAATTTCACTCCTTGTTAAGTTTGGACTAAACAAAAATAATTTTATTTAAATAAAATGATATTTTTATTTAAATATTGTGCTGACGTGAAAAATTATGAGAGATTCATAGGTTTCGGTTATATATATATATATATATATATATATATATAACATACAAAAAAATGAACATTTATATTGGTCTAAGCATAACAAATATGAGAGGTTCAAATGTGGTTAGAAATAATGGCATTTTTTTTGGTATCCTATACCTATGGTTCCAACCTCGCCTCTCATCCCACACTTTACCTATGAAAAAGCTTAACATATATGGGGTTAAAAAATTATTGTAATTGGTGATCCCTTCAAAAGCTCCCATCTGCAAAGGGTGCCTTCAAAGAACGCTTATACATGTATTTAGGGACCCGTTTTTGGGCGGCCCCCGTACAATAAATTTGTAGAGAGTGGATAGAAGGATTAGGCACTAGCAAGAAAGACAACAGTTGACGTAAGATTCATAAGAATTGTAACAAGAATTTGACTAAGGGCTTGTAAGGATAATAACAGGATTTTAACTAAGTGTTCTTGAGGAACGTTCATCCTCGGCCCAGTTCGAGGGGCGCTTTCCTCAGAACCGATGAATACAAGGGTTGTCCTTGGACACCCTGAAAAACCCTTTTTACTCTTCCACTCAAGGGTCCAACTTCCCCCCCCCCCCCTCTTTTACTTTGGGGGTTCTATCTATTATATAGTCTTATTCAGTTGATCTCTGCCGTCCACCTGTCGGCCGTCTGAACTTTTGTCTGAGGGTTCGTTCCATCAGCCGCCTTTGCAGGTTTTCTGTTAGTTGAAATAACCAAGGCATCACTGTTTACTGGTCAGTTCACCATTAATGCGACCAGAGTGTTGGTGGCATGCATTTAATGGGTGAGTGATAACTTCCTTCTTTCAATGCCGGTTTGCCGAGGACATGGGCATCCTTAGCGAGGTCCCTTGATGACTTGGGTCTCTCTCTCTTATCCTTGGACTTTGCACTCTCCTCAGCCTGGGCCTTGGGCCCGATATGGAGTGGGCCGGGGTTGCCAAATATTTGGGCTCCACAATAGCCCTTCAAAATTCTGTTGCGAGGAGGAGGATTTTGATGTTTCTTGGGCTTATGTCCTGGCCTGTCGAGCCTTACCTTTCTGTCAGTGTCACAATCCTTTCAACTGCCCAGGAGACGTTCTTGGCGTTTCGGTATTTGGAGTGTGCCTTCATTAAATTTCGACAGTTCTGTGTCCTCCATGTTCAATGGTGTGATGATGAATGGACGATGGGGATGCTCCTGGCTCATTGGGCGAGAAAGTCCGTGCAGTTACTTTTAATTGGGGGTATATATACCCAGTTGAACGGATTCGTCCTTTCGCTTTTGCATTCTAGAGATCTTGCGCACATACTCCGAATTCAGTCACATCTCCAACTGTATTGGCGACTTCCTTTAGCACAAAAAGCCTGTCCGAGGAGCTTTCCCTCACTTCTGTAAGTCTTCTTTTCTCTCTAGTTCGTATTGTTCGCTTGAGTTCCTTGTTAGTTCTTTAGGATGGGTAGGCTTAAAAGGTTAGTGGAGTCTGAGGAGTCAATAGACAAATTCGTTGCTGATTATAGGATCCCCGATACAGTGGGTTTGAGGTACTGCGGAGAGGGGGAATGGAGTTCGAAAAGGAAAGAGGGTGAGGTGGCGATTCCTATAATTGCATTTCTAAAGGGTGGAATGAGGATCCCCATGGGGCCGGTGATGAGGGATTATCTTAGGCACTTCAATCTATCTCCCACTCAGTGTGCCACCAATGTATTTAGGATCTTAGGCTGTGTGGATGCCTTGAATGAGAAGATGGAGCTGAGGCTAACCCATCATGATGTGAACTGGTGCTACAAACTTCAGCGCCTGAAGGAAAAGTCCTATTACATGAGGATGAGGGATGATAGGGTCCACCTCATCCAGTGCCTCCTTGAGTCCAGTAAGGGTCTGAACAAAAACTTCCTCATTGTGTCTGGGGAATGGTACGAGGGCCTTCCTTGCCCAACAGTGGAGGGTACACTAGGTGGGGCATCCAGATTAGGAGAGCGTTTAGTCCTTTGTGCTTTAGTGTCCTACTTTGCTTGGTTTTTGACAGGAACTTGCTTTCTTTCATGCAGATCCGCGAGTTTTTGAGCGTCACTTCGACCAGGTAAATAAGGAAGACTTGGAGAAGGTGCTGAGGTCGGAGATCTTTGTGAATAAAGCAGACAACCAAGTTAGAGCCGCCCACGTGGTCCTAGGATACGACCCGTTCCAAAAATCATTCTCGGCTCCAAAACACGTGATCCGAGCCGGAGATCCTCGACTGCGTAGCATCACCGTAGTCGAGCGCGAATTTCTGATCCCCGAAGGGTTTCCCATTCCCGAGGGTGTACCGTTGGTAGGTACTTCTTCGTCGGCTCAAGTTGCCGAGGCTGAAGGAGAAGAGGAGGTTGTTGACTCAGGTCCGTCTAGGGACGAGTTTGGCATGTTCGGCCAGCCTCATTCACCCGATGACCCCTCCGGCGATCTAGGTGACCCCAGTTTCACTGAAGCAGACTTTCTGCCCGAAGAAGCCACTCCTCAGTCAAAGATGAGCTTCAAGAAGCGACCTCAGAAGAGCTTCAAGAAGCGACCTCAGAAGAGCTTGCTGGCACTAATTGAGGGGCAGCCGGGGAGGGATACACCAGGGAAGTCTCCTCCCGAGCTTCCCTCTTCTGAGCTTCCTCCGTCTGAGCTTCCTTTATCCGAACTTCCTCCTCCCCCACCCCAACAAATTTCAACATTTGGGTCCAAGCCCACCAGTCCTCCGCAGAAGAAGGATAAAGGAAAGAGACCTAGGGGGGGCGAAGAGTCCGATCCTCCTCGAGGTGGTGGCAATACTCGGCCACCATCAAAACAGCTGAGGATAGGGCGCCGAGACCAAAAGAAGCAAGCCTCTATCCAGGCCGGAGCCCAGGCTTAGCTTCTTGCTCTAATGCTCTATGGGAAGCCTCTAACGGATGATGCCTTTCTTAGGAGCCCTCAAGGGGGTGAGGGTGTGCTCGTGGCTGATGTGTTGGGGAGGTCCTTGTTGCTCCCTGCAGATATGGCTCAGCTGGAGGCTTTGAGAAGTAAAGAGGTCTTCCTTGGCCTTAAGCAGTACTTGGGCATGGTAAGCTTTCTGATTTTTTGTGATTTTCTTGACTTTCCGTTCTTCGGCTCCTTATCTGCTGCATATTGGTTGCAACTGGCAGGCTATCCAGGCTATCTTCATGCTGGAAGACATGGCCAGTAGCCAAAGCAAGGTTGCTGGCTCGGAGCATTCCAAGCTGTTGGAACCGTGCAGACCCTCAACGCTTCCAAGGACGATCTTAAAAAGGCGATGAACCAGTTGGAGGAGATGAAGGCAGCTCGAGATAAGGCTGAGTCGGCCCTTACTGCCGCCGAGAAACTGGCTCTGGATCAGACCGACAACTTGTGCCAGGCAGAGGATCAACTGAGGATAGCCAGAGAGGAGATTGTGACCCTGGGGGAGAGGGTGCTTGAGGCAGATAAGGCTAGAGGTGCTGTCGAGTCTGCCAGGGACGAGGCTTTAAAAGCCAAGGAGGAGGTTGAATTTGCTAGGGCTGAGGCTGAGGCCTCCAAAGACAAGGTTGCGCAGGATGCCTATGAGGCAGGGGCGACTGCAACAGAAGACAACCTTAAAGCCCAAGTGCCTGGCGTGTGCAGACTTTACTGCTCCCAAGTTTGGAACGAGACCCTTAAATAAGCTGGGGTTGAAGCCTCGTCCGACCTGTGGAGGATGGAGAACGTATTTTATCCTTTTGCCATTCGTGAGACTGCCCCTCCAAGTTCTAAGACCGAGGTGGCTGTCGAAGGCGTTGGAGTTGTTTCTGAGGAAGGCGTCCCTACTGCCATCACTCCGGACGAGCCAACCAAGGAAGCTGATCCTCTTGGGAACGTTGAGGCAAGCAAGGGTCCCACTACTGACGAGCCTAGAGAGGCTGCAGACCCCTCAGCTGATGTCCAAGCACCTCTTGTAGAGGAGGTATCCCGCCCAGCTGACCCCTCCCAGGCTGCGGCCCCGAGTGAGGGCCACAAGGATTCTGAGACCTCTTCTGCCCAGCTCCCTGAGGGGGGGAGTTGAGATGGAGCGGCAAGAATGATTTTCCACGTGCGCCTTTACCTTATTTTCTTTCTCTTTTTTTTTTTTTAGTATTGTAATGGCACATTTGTCTCGTACAACTTTTCTCTAAAGATTCAGTGAAGTATATGTTTTCTCTTTCCTTACTTGTTTTGCTTGTATTATATTATGCATATATGTATATCCTTTTTACTTGCATGATTCTGGCTGCAACTGCGCCTTTACCGACTACATTGGTCATCGTCCTTTGTAGTGCTCATTACTAGTACCAAAGTGGTCAGCCTCGCCGTAGGTTTGGGCCTGCGGTTAGTACAAGACCTTGGTTCTGTCCAGTGCTTAGATTCTCCTTAAGTAACTAGTTTCCCCATAAGTTTGAGTCTTTAGACCATGCAAAACCTTGGTTCTGTCTAGTACTTGGATTCCCTTGAAGTAACTAGTTTCCCCACAGTTTTGACGCCGAGGAACACACAAGACCTTGGCTTTGCCTAACACTTGGTATTTCATGCGGGGATGGTTTCTCTATTGGCTTGAGTCCGAGAACTATGCAAGGCCATGGATTTATCTGGTACTTGATTCTTCTTTGGTAATTAGTTTCCCCTTAGGCTTGAGTTCAACGACCATGCAAGGCCTAAGTTCTGTCTAACACTTAATCCTCCTTTTAGTAACTGGTTTCTCCCATAGGCTTGAGTCCGAGGACCATGCAAGGCTTTGGTTCTGTCCAACACTTGGTTCTTCTTTTAGTAACTGGTTTCCCCATAGGCTTGAGTCCGAGGACCATGCAAGGCGTTAGTTCTGTCTAGGACTTGGTTCTTCTTTTAGTAATTGGTTTCCCCATAGGCTTAAGTCCGAGGACCATGCAAGGCATTGGTTCTGTCCAGCACTTGGTTCTGAAGTATCTAGTTTTCCTATAGGTTTGAGTCCGAGGACTATGCAAGACCTTGGTTCTATCTAGTACCTAGTTCTTCTTAAGTAGTTAGTTTCCCCAGAGGCTTAAGTCCGAGGACCATACAAGGTCTAGGTTCTGTCTAACACTTAGTCCTCCTTTTAGTAACTGGTTTCTCTATAGGATTGAGTCCGAGGACCATGCAAGGCCTTGGTTCTGTCCAGCACTTGGTTCTTCTTAAGTAGTTAGTTTTCCCAGAGGCTTAAGTCCGAGGACCATGCAAGGCCTAGGTTCTGTCTAACACTTAGTTCTTCTTTTAGTAACTAGTTTCCCCATAAGCTTGAGTCCGAGGACCATGCAAAGCCTTGGTTTTGTCAAGCACTTGGTTTTGAAGTATCTAGTTTTCCCATAGGTTTGAGTCCGAGGACTATGCAAGACCTTGGTTCTGTCTAGTACCTAGTTCTTCTTAAGTAGTTTGAACGGTTTAGACCCCTAAAACTATAACCAGATTGCATAGCCTAGATTAATTAGCCAAGCTGTTACTTAGTCAAATTATGCAATTCTAGGTTAAAACAATCACAAAATCATATCATGCATATAAACATATAAAGCAGCGGAAAATAAATAACACAGTGATATGATCACCCAGGAAAACCAAACCGGTAAAAAACCTAGGGAGGATTTTACCCACCGATCCTCAAGGCAAAACGGAATCCACTAAGAAAGAATTGAAGTTCTTACAAAAGGACTTACAAGCTCCCCGCTTGACTTCTTAATGCTACACACCAGTAGTAACTTCCTGACACGACCACGCGCAGGCTCCGAGTCCACGGACTACTTCTTTCTTTGTATTCCTTCAATCAGCTACAAGCTCCTCACTTGTTTATCTTTAAGCTTCAAAGGCAGCAACCAAGTTGATCATCAAGATGTTGAAGTGATCTTAATCTTGAAAACCCTAAGCTTTGTGTAAAGGAAAGCTCCTCTAGATCTCACAAGAGATTTACACCAAAACCGCAATGTATGAGCAACAATACAACTTGTGCAACTCTTAAAAACGTGGCTAGGGTTTGCCTTATATACCTAGGGCAAAAACATAAAACCCTAAACGTTTAAAGAGTTAGGCCTGAGTTGGAATTCTGCAGAAAAAAGCATCTGGGCCGACTTTCGATCGATCGAGTCTAACCTTCGATCGATCGAGCCAGGCCGAGAAGCCCCAATGCTTCTGCAGTCACTCGATTCCAACTTTACAATATTTAACCAACTTTGAGCAAACTTAAACAAGACTAAGTACATTGTTTTGATCATGGTTTGCCAACATTACAAATTAGAGTTCTAAATACATAAAATCCTAAGACCTTAGAACCTAACAAACTCCCCCTTTGGCAATCCGTGACAAAACACAATAAAAGCTCAAAGTTTACAAGTAAATAGCCCTTTACATAATAATGCTCATAAACAAAAGTTCAACCTAACTACTATCCATCGGTTGCAAGTGTAGACAGCAGCTTTGTCGAATCAACCTGTATATTTTTGAAATACTCAACAAACACATAAACGCATGTGTGGCAGCAAATAGTATATAAACAGGTATAATATTCTTGTAAGATTCACACAACACAAAATAAAGAAATATATCAATGAAGCAACTCATAAATATAAAATATACCAATGAAGCAACTCATAAATATAAATCAATAAGCAGTGAATCATAAAGACAACAAGAATCAAAAGAAACATGTATATCAATATATCAATCAATGTTACTCCCCCTAACATGAATATCCCAAAAATGATATACAAAGTGAAGTACCTAGATACAATCTAAATAAACTCCATAAACTAACAAACATATCCCATGCTAATCAAAAAAAATATCCCCCTATCAACAAAATCTCCTAACAAAATCTCCTCTACAAGTCAAAACTCTACTCCCCCTTTTTGTGACGGAATGCCAAAGGACATAGGCCATCATCAAAAGAAGGTGGTGAGGAAGAACGAAGATGCGCCAAATCCGCTCGCAGAGCACGAATCTCGTCGAACAGATCCACCAAAAGCTGATCATGAGCCGCCTGAACGGTCATGACAGTCTCCAACGTACGACGAACATCGAAGTCAGCTGCAGGAGGTGGAGGAACAGCAGCAGCACCTACAGGATCTGGAACAGCCTCACCAGTAGGACCTATAGAAGAAGAAGGAGGAGGAGGAGCGCTACTAGAGGGATCAGACCTAGGGTATTTAGAACCAACTCTAAGATGAGCAACTCTCTGTCTAAGAAAAGACGCACCTATAGGACCAATAACATGAACAGGCTCAGAAGCAGGGAAATCCTCTAAACCTAGATAAAGTAAAATCCTATGAATGAAAATAGGATGAACAAGGGCATGGGCAGTAGATGAACTCCTATAAACTTCGTTCAAAGAACGAAGAAAAAGATGAGGAAAACTAATAGGTGCATCTGTAACAAGAGCGTATAAGAAAACACACCTCTCAAGAGGAATGGTGTGCAGATGAGAAATGGGCCAGAGTGAATGACAGGCTATCCTAAAGAATAGATAGGTAGTCTCAGGAAGCTCAGCGGTGGTGATCCTAGGATCAGAACCCCACTGGATAGAAGATCCAGTGATGTAAGACATGACATCACTCAGCTCAGGTGACTCATCATAGGGATAGACAGGATGGCTAACCAACGGTACCTCTAGAGCATCAGCCACTACCTGAGGAGTAATGGTGTACTCTACACCTCGTATCCAACTCCTAACAAGAGTGTTGGAATCATAGATGTGGACAGAGAGGTTCGAGAAGAACTCTCTAATCAAGAGAACCGGAGGTGGAGGGTCAGACACAGCTAACAAAGGTAACCAACCTCTACGCTCAAAATTTGCCCTAATGGCAGGATCAACCTCATCTAAAAGAATAGAACGCTCAGCCCAAACCTTTCTCTTAAGGTTTAAAGTCTCAAAGATCTCTTGGTTTTTCTCTCGGGGGAACCTCGCACTATCAAAGGTAGGTGAGGGTGGAGTAGGAGTGGGGATGGTCCTACGAGCTCTAGTCTTCCTAGGCATGGTGCTAAGGAACAGGACAAAGACACAAAGAGAAAACCAAAAAGAACAAACACAAAACCAAGGGCAGACTGCAAGTTAGCACAAAAAAAATATATATAGAATGAAAATCTATATGATGCATGAACATTAACAATGTTATGATGCATGAACTAATGCAGTAACCAGGATCAAATTAAGTTCAATTTTCACAAAATTGGCTTGATCATGGAGTTTCTTAACAAAAACCCTAAAAATTTGAGAACCACTTGACAATTTTTGCATCAAATTGATGAATCAATCATTACACACTATTGGAAACAGTTTATAATAACCAATTACATCAATTACACAAGCCAATTTCATCAATTAAACCCAATTTCACAAAAAGCCCCAATTCGGATCAATTATAAACCCTAGAAATTTAATTTTTCACAAAACACAAAATTGATCAAATTAATCAATCAAGAACATATCTATAGGGTGTCCCCAACAAAACCCATTGATCAATTCTACATGATTAGGTCCGAATCATCAAAAACTCCCAAAAAGAAAAGTCCGAAAATTATACCCTCAAATGCATGAAAAATGCATGAAAACATGAAAATAAATTGAAAAGGAAGGGTAAAATAGACATACCGGCTTGAGGGGAGAGAGATTATGCAAAAATTTCGGAAGAAAACGACAAAAACTTGAAGAATTGGTCTTGCCTCGTCGGAGAGAGAAAGAGAAAAGTTTTTGAAAAAGTTTTGATACTTTGAAAAAGTCAGATTTCCCTTTTTTAAAAAAGCTTCTTCACGATGTTCGATCGATCGAAAATTACATTCGATCGATCGAATGTGACAGTCATTTTAGCACTTTCTGAGGCACTTTTTCGATCGATCGAAAATCAGGCTGGATCGATCGAAATGGGCAGAAACACACTTAATTTTGGGGAAAAACACAGTTTTGAAAAATTGCAAACCCAATTTTGAAACAACTCCTCAAAGCATTTGAAACAATGAACACAAAATGCATGAGTATGAGATGGAATGCATCTTCAAAAACCCAAAATTTTTAAACCCAATTCTCTCAAACACAAATTTCAATTATTCTTCCATTTAATTTTCTCAAGCAACAAATATGTTGTGCACAAATCTCAAGATATTTTCAAACTTGGTTGGTCAGACCAAGAACACACACACTAGCATGTACAGTGTTTAACAAAGAGTAACTTGTGTAGTGTGTGAAACTAGCAAAGACTTGAGATACATGTGAGGTGATATGTGAATGGCAATCAAGCACAAAGTCTACACAATTCATCACATATAATTAAAAGAGACTGTCACCTAAAGAGTTACATCCTATAACTCCCACATCTCCTAGAACAAAAGCTTGCAATCATGTAAGTTTCTTTCATTTTTGCCTCTTATTTATGTGGAATGGCATTCAGCCTAATAGTACACACCGGTTTGAATTAAGTGAATTGGCATCAAGCCTAATAGTACACACCAGTTTAAAATTAATTTGAGGCTACACCTTATGTTCTTTTTGTGCATGTGCTACACTTTCTCGAGCACTAAATCTTATGATATGCACTAAGGTGTTCATGATTGGCTAGTGAACAGTGGTGAGATGGTTATTTATGCCTTTCTCAAAAGGATCAAGTCCGTCAGTCAATAACATGTGACTTTATGATTAAGGCAAAGTGATTAAGAACCACACACATCTTTCCCACACAACATGCACTACAAAGTTTCAAATAGTCAAGTGCAATAAATAAGCTCATCAAAGTTAAACAAGGTACACAAGACATGACATGTGTAAAAAGAATGACCAACCTTGTTTTCAAAAATCAAGAAAAAATAGTGTTTAACATAGTTTTTGCTTTCTCCTTTTTTTTTTTTTTATTTATTTATTTAAAAGAGAAAACAAATAAATCCTAGAATGAAATGCATGTATGTAATGCAATGCAAGTCCTAGAACAAAAGAAAAACACACAAAAAAACACAGAACAGTGGTCACAACAGAATAGAGCAATGAAGCACAAGGACCATGGAAGCCAAAAACAGCTAGGGACAACGAAGCACACCAATCACTTGACGAAGTGTCTCAAACTTACTTCCATCAAGTGGTTTGGTAAAGATGTCAGCGTTTTGACGATTAGTAGGGATATATTCAAGAGCAACTATTTTCTTTTCAACCAAATCCCTAATGAAATGATACCTAAGCTCGATGTGCTTGGTCTTAGAATGCTGAATCGGATTCTTAGATATATCTATAGCACTAGAGTTATCACAATAGACAACCATGGTATCTTGAGGAATCCCATAATCACCCAAAAGTTTCTTCATCCAAAGGAGCTGTGAACAACAGCTCCCGGCAGCAATATATTCTGCCTCAGCAGTGGATAGAGAAACAGAATTCTGCTTCTTACTCATCCAAGCCACAAGATTGGCTCCTACATAAAAACACCCTCCAGTGGTGCTTTTTCTGTCATCAGCATTCCCAGCCCAATCAGAGTC
The DNA here is from genome assembly GCA_023736055.1 of Quercus glauca. Lineage (NCBI taxonomy): Eukaryota > Viridiplantae > Streptophyta > Magnoliopsida > Fagales > Fagaceae > Quercus > Quercus glauca. Next base: position 53,241,490 of record CM043317.1, read on the forward strand.
AGAAAATCTAGCAAGAGACAAGTTTGACTCCTTGCTATAAAATAAACCATAATCACAGGTTCCACTCACATATTTTATAATCCTTTTAACAGCATTTAAATGAGAAACCTTAGGATTAGACTGGAATCTAGAACACACACCAACACTAAAAGATATATCAGGATGACTAGCAGTCAAGTACAAAAGACAGCCTATCATGCTTCTATACAAAGTAACATCAACAGACTCACCTGATGGATCAATTGTCAACTTTGCATTAGCCGCCATCGGTGTTCTAGCATGAGTAGCCTTGTCAAGTCCGAATCTTTTAACCAAATTCCTTGCATATTTAGCTTGATTGATGTAGATTCCTGTCTCAGTTTGCTTTACCTGCAATCCCAAAAAATAGGTTAGTTCTCCAACCATGCTCATTTCAAACATCGCCTTCATTTCATCTGCAAAAGAATGAGCAAGAGAATCATTAGTAGCACCAAAAACAATATCATCAACATAAATTTGAGCTACAACAAAACCAGTCTTATCCTTTCTTATGAAGAGTGTTGTATCTGCAGATCCCCTTTTAAATCCATGCTCAGTGAGATATGCAGTCAATCTTTCATACAAAGCCCGAGGAGCTTGCTTCAACCCATAGAGAGCTCTCTTCAATTTGTAGACGTCATCCGGTCTATGAGGATCTACAAAGCCTTTAGGTTGTTCAACATACACTTCTTCTTGTATCATTCCATTCAAGAAAGCACTCTTGACATCCATCTGATATAGCTTGAAGTTTAGATGACTTGCTATAGCCAACAATATCCGGATGGATTCTAACCTTGCTACTGGTGCAAAAGTCTCATCAAAGTCAATTCCTTCCACCTGTGTGTATCCTTGTGCAACAAGTCTTGATTTGTTTCTGATCACAGTGCCATGTTCATCTGACTTGTTCTTAAAGATCCACTTAGTTCCAATTACATTTACATTCTTCAGTCTAGGAACTAGTTCCCACACATCATTCCGAACAAATTGATGAAGTTCTTCATGCATGGAATTTACCCAATCAGCATCTTGAAGTGCTTCATCCACTTTCTTCGGTTCAAATTGGGACAAATAGCATGAGTGAGTGATCACATTCAATGCTTTTGATCTTAGCCTCATGTTATCATTCAGACTGCCCAATATATTTGTGAAGGGATGATTCAGTCTCACTCTAGAGGATGGACCTTTGACTAAAGAAGTGGAAGTTCTTTTCTGTGCAGATGAGGGACTGAGTTGACTTTGTGCCTGTCGAGTGTCACGAACTGGAGTGGATGGTTCTGAACTTGAAGGTACTGAGACAGTATCATTTAACACCAACAACTCTTCCTCACTATGTTTGACAACATCCTCATTAAGAAGAGGGTTATTTACTTCTAAAGGCTCATCTTGAGCAGGAACAGTGCTTTCTGAACACACTTCATAATTTATCACAACATTTGAGGATTCCATGACTGTCTTGGTTCTCAGATTGTACACTCTATAAGCTCTACTAGTGGAAGAATATCCTAGAAAGTATCCTTTGTCACTCTTGGCATCAAATTTTTCTAGGTTTTCTCTATCACGTAGAATGTAACAGTCACTGCCAAATGTCCTGAAGTATTTAACAACAGGTTTCTTCCCTCTCTAGAGTTCATAGGGAGTCTTCTTGGAGTCAGGTCTAAAATACACCCGATTGAGTGTATGGCAAGCAGTGTTGACTGCTTCTCCCCAGAAAGACTTTGGCAAATTTTTGTTGTGAAGCATGACTCGTGCCATCTCCTGAACAACCCTATTTTTCCTTTCCACAATCCCATTCTGTTGAGGAGTTTTGGGAGATGAGAATTCTTGGTGAGTGCCTTGCTCATTGCAGAAAGTAGCCAGCTTGGTATTTTCAAACTCTTTTCCATGATCACTTCTGATTCTAGCTATCACAGTATCTTTCTCAACTTGCAATTTCTTGCACAGATGGATCATCTTCTCAGGGGCTTCAGCTTTATCCTTCAAAATTATAACCCAAGTATATCTAGTAAAGTCATCCACGACAACTAGAATATACTTCTTTCCACCCAGACTCTGAACTCTTGCAGGACCCATGAGATCAATGTGTAGTAACTCTAAAGGTCTTGACGTTTGAACATTAGTCACAGATGGATGCTTGGATTTTACTTGTTTACCTATCTGACATGGTCCACAAATGCACTTCTCTATTTTCTCAAATTTAGGTAAACCTATAACTGCCTCACATTTGGAAATCTTTTCTAACTGCTTATGACTGGCATGCCCCAACCGTTGATGCCACAAATCAACTTGATATATCTTTGCACTAAAGCACTTGTTGTTTACACTTGGTGTTATTCCATAGCAGTTGTCAGCTGTTCTTACACCAACACACGTACAGTCACCACCTCCATCAAGTATTTCACACTCATACTTGGTGAAAAGAACATTTAAACCATTGTCGCAAATCTGACTAATGCTGAGCAGATTGGCCTTCAATCCATCAACATACCAAACATCTTCAAACACTGGCATTCCTGGAATATTCACAGTACCAATGCCTCTGATTACAGATTTACTTCCATCTCCAAAAGTGACTGTCCCAATCTTCCCTTCAAAGAGTGATTTGAATAGATCTTTATTTCCTGTCATGTGCCTGGAACAACCACTATCCAAATACCAAAGACAAGAATCACGTGCCCTTAAGGCAGTTAAAGCAGTATAACAAACATAATTCTTATCACATGTGATTATCCCAAGATACTTAAGAAGATATTTAATGCAAGCAACAAATGGTAATGACAGCAAGTAGATAAGTTGACCAATAAGCAACAAAATTTTCAAAGAATCCATGACAACAGGGGTCAAGGATCAGCTCAGAGATAAAGATCTCTAACAAGAAGAGCAACCTGCTCTGATACCACTTGAACGGTTTAGACCCCTAAAACTATAACCAGATTGCGTAGCCTAGATTAATTAGCCAAGTTGTTACTTAGTCAAATTATGCAATTCTAGGTTAAAACAATCACAAAATCATATCATGCATATAAACATATAAAGCAGCGGAAAATAAATAACACAGTGATATGATCACCCAGGAAAACCAAACCGGTAAAAAACCTGGGGAGGATTTTACCCACCGATCCTCAAGGCAAAACGGAATCCACTAAGAAAGAATTGAAGTTCTTACAAAAGGACTTACAAGATCCCCGCTTGACTTCCTAATGCTACACACCAGTAGTAACTTCCTGACACGACCACGCGCAGGCTCTGAGTCCACGGACTACTTCTTTCTTTGTATTCCTTCAATCAGCTACAAGCTCCTCACTTGTTTATCTTTAAGCTTCAAAGGCAGCAACCAAGTTGATCATCAAGATGTTGAAGTGATCTCAATCTTGAAAACCCTAAGCTTTGTGTAAAGGAAAGCTCCTCTAGATCTCACAAGAGATTTACACCAAAACCGCAATGTATGAGCAACAATACAACTTGTGCAACTCTTAAAAACGTGGCTAGGGTTTGCCTTATATACCTAGGGCAAAAACATAAAACCCTAAACGTTTAAAGAGTTAGGGCTGAGTTGGAATTCTGCAGAAAAACACATCTGGGCCGACTTTCGATCAATCGAGTCTAACCTTTGATCAATCGAGGCAGGCCGAGAAGCCCTAATGCTTCTTCAGTCACTCGATTCCAACTTTACAATATTTAACCAACTTTGAGCAAACTTAAACAAGACTAAGTACATTATTTTGATCATGGTTTACCAACATTACAAATTAGAGTTCTAAATACATAAAATCCTAAGACCTTAGAACCTAACATAGTTAATTTCCCTAGAGGCTTGAGTCCGAGGACTATACAAGGTCTAGGTTCTGTCTAACACTTAGTCCTCCTTTTAGTAACTGGTTTCTCCATAAGATTGAGTCCGAGGACCATGCAAGGCCTTGGTTCTGTCCAGCACTTGGTTCTTCTTAAGTAGTAATTTTCCCCAGATGCTTGAGTCCGAGGACTATGCAAGGCCTAGGTTCTGTCTAACACTTAGTTCTTCTTTTAGTAACTAGTTTCCCCATAAGCTTGAGTCCGAGGACCATGCAAGGCCTTGGTTCTGTTCAGCACTTGGTTCTGAAGTATCTAGTTTTCCCATAGGTTTGAGTCCAAGGACTATGCAAGACCTTGGTTCTGTCTAGTACCTAGTTCTTCTTAAGTAGTTAGTTTCCCCAAAGGCTTGAGTTCGAGGACCATGCAAGGCCTAGATTCTGTCTAACACTTAGTCCTTCTTTTAGTAACTGGTTTCCCCATAGGCTTAAGTCTAAGGACCGTGCAAGGCCTTGGTTCTATCCAGCACTTGGTTCTTCTTAAGTAGTTAGTTTCCCTAGAGGCTTAAGTCCGAGGACTATGCAAGGCCTAGATTCTGTCTAACACTTAGTTCTTCTTTTAGTAACTGGTTTCCCCATAGGCTTGAATTCGAGGACCATGCAAGGCCTTGGTTCTGTCCAACACTTGGTTCTGAAGTATCTGGTTTCCCTATAGGTTTGAGTCTGAGGACTATGCAAGACCTTGGTTTTGTCTAGTACCTAGTTCTTCTTAAGTAGTTAGTTTCCCAGAGGCTTGAGTCTGAGGACCATGCAAGGCCTAGGTTCTGTCTAACACTTAGTCCTTCTTTTAGTAACTGGTTTCCCCATAGGCTTGAGTTCGAGGACCATGCAAGGCCTTGGTTCTGTCTAGCACTTGGTTCTTCTTAAGTAGTTAGTTTCCCCAGAGGTTTGAGTCCGAGGACCATGCAAGGCCTAGGTTCTGTCTAACACTTAGTTCTTCTTTTAGTAACTGGTTTCCCTATATGCTTGAGTCTGAGGACCATGCAAGGCCTTAGTTCTGTCCAGCACTTGGTTCTGAAGTATCTAGTTTCTCCATATGTTTGAGTCCAAGGATTATGCAAGACCTTGGTTCTGTCTAGTACCTAATTCTTCTTAAGTAGTTAGTTTCCCCAGAGGCTTGAGTCTGAGGACCATGCAAGACCTAGGTTCTGTCTAACACTTAGTCTTTCTTTTAGTAACTAGTTTCCCCATAAGCTTGAATTCGAGGATCATGCAAGGCCTTGGTTCTGTCCAGCACTTGGTTCTTCTTAAGTAGTTAGTTTCCCTAGAGGTTTGAGTCCGAGGACCATGCAAGGCCTAGGTTCTGTCTAATACTTAGTTCTTCTTTTAGTAACTGGTTTCCCCATACGCTTGAGTCCGAGGACCATGCAAGGCCTTAGTTCTGTCCAGCACTTGGTTCTGAAGTATCTAGTTTCTCCATAGGTTTGAGTCCAAGGACTATGCAAGACCTTGGTTCTGTCTAGTACCTAGTTCTTCTTAAGTAGTTAGTTTCCCCAGAGGCTTGAGTCCGAGGACCATGCAAGGCCTAAGTTCTGTCTAACACTTAGTCCTTCTTTTAGTAACTGGTTTCCCCATAGGCTTGAGTCCGAGGACCATGCAAGGCCTTGGTTCTGTCCAGCACTTGGTTCTTCTGGACTGCTTGGAGTTAGGGGGCTCATCCTCAGCGTTGGGGAGTCCGCCTTTGAAGCGATAGCGGCCTTGAGTCTGTTCTGCCGAGGGAGGATTCTTCTTCAGCCTAGCCCCTTCGTCCAGTGCGCCACTTCTGATAACGAAGCGTCTTTTGGGCTATTCGAGTAATGCGCTTGGTGCTTTAGTGCGCAAGGCGCCTCGTTATTAATGTCCTTGCAGATTTATGAGGATCCAGCAGCTGATAAGCCTCTTGGAAATTAGGTGGAGTTAATTCTTTTGGTAATTCCTCCTTAGGATTCTGTGCAAGTTGGCTTTCACCAATTTTTGCCTTCTATATAAGGCACTTTGGGGTGATCCTTCCTTCAAACTTTGACAAATACTCGAGTTCAAATCTCACAAACACACCATTCTCTAGGCATCTCAAGGGTTTTGCTAGGAGAGTAGCTTATGCCTCACAAGATGAAGTGGCCTTGGGAAAGGGCAGCGACAGGGAAGCCGAGCCCCTTTCAGGAGCTGAGGATGCCACTCCGATCCTGGGCAGCACGATGGAGGCGAAGTAGGCAGAGGCCGAAGATCTTCCTTTTTTTCAATCTAGCCAGAGATGGGACTCCCCTTGCAGTTCGGAGAGGGATCCGAAAGGAACGTAACGTTTCTCCTCCGGGTTTGGATCTATCAGCCCTCTAGACTGGCAGCGATTTGTCGGCTCCCAGTTGTTGTGGGATTGGGAGGGAAACCAGGTGGAACCATGAGGTGGAACCGTCAGGCGTCACGACCTCTTCTTCCTTCTCCGTCCTTTCGCCGCAAGTGGTGGTTGGGGAGCTGTTGACGACCTTAACATAGGCCTGTCTCCACTTCTCCCTCCACCACTGGGCCTGGCTTTAAAACAAGCCTGCCTAGGCCTCTCACCCTTTCCTTTTCTCTTAGCTTCAGCACAAGCCTGTTTAGGCGTTTTTCTTTGTAGTTAGCTTTAGAACAAGCCTGCATGGGTGTCTGTCTTCGTAGTTAGCTTTAGAACAAGCCTGCATGAGCATCTAATGTAAAATGTAACTTCTCTTCAAAATTAATAAAGAAGTAGCCTCGTTTCATCTCTTTTACTTCCTGTATCTTTTCAATTTTTTGTGATGGTTGCTTCCTGAATGAACATGTTGTCCTTGGTTGTGTGTATATATATATTTTTTAAGAAGTGCTGTTCTTGATTTTTTTCACACCAACCGTCGCACTTGCTAATGCACAAGTCCTTCCTACAGACAGCGCCAATTGTAGAGACCCGTTTTCGGGTGGCCCCCGTACAATAAATTTGTAGAGAGTGGATAGAAGGACTAGGCATTAGCAATAAAGACAACAGTCGACGTAAGATTCATAAGAATTGTAGCAAGAATTTGACTAAGGACTTGTAAGAATAATAACAGGATTTCAACTAAGTGTTCTTGAGAAACGTTCGTCTTCGGCCCAGTCCGAAGAGCGCTTTCCTCAGAATCGATGAATACAAAGGTTGTCCTTGGACACCCTGAAAAACCCCTTTTACTCTTCCACTCAAGGGTCCAACTTCCCCCCCCCCCCCCCTTTTACTTTAGGGGTTCTATCTATTATATAATCTTGTTCAGTTGATCTCTACCGTCCACCTGTTGGCCGTCTGAACTTTTGTCTGAGGGCTCGTCCCATCAGCCGCCTTTGCAGGCTTTCTGTTAGTTGAAATAACCAATGCATTACTGTTTGCTGGTCAGTTCACCATTAATGCGACCAGAGTGTTGGTGGCGTGCATTTAATGGATGAGTGACAGCTTCCTTCTTTCAATTCTGGTTTGCCAAGGACATGGGCATCCTCGGCGGGGTCCCTTGATGATTTGGGCCTCTCTTTCTTATCCTCGAACTCTGCACTCTCCTCGGCCTAGGCCTTGGGCCCGATATGGAGTGGGCCGGAGTTGCTAAATATTTGGGCCCCACAATGTATTCATGGTTGAAATCTTAAGAAAAGATTGGGGCAAAAATAGATGTTTATAATAGAGGGAAGCTTAGAGAATTTTCATAATGATATTTTTCTAAATTTCTTGTTGAGATGAGATTTTTTTGAAATGCGATTAGTTTTGTTAAAGTTTTTAAGATCCAAGAAACTAAGTCTCAACCAAAAAAAAAAAAAAGTTTCATTTAAATAATGGACCATTGAATAAATATCATCATCCATTAAACAAACATTATTATAATAAAAACGGATATAATATTAGCTATACAATAATTTTTCTTAATTAGATAATGGGTCTGATTAATGTATACCCTTAATTATTCAGTTTAGGAAACTTTTTATGAAAAATTGAAAAAGCTGTCAAAAAATTTAATCATGTTTTTCATTTTTCTATAAAATGTTTCTTAAAATAGTTTGCTAATATATACCCTAAGAACATACGTTAGTAAAACCCTCAGATAAATATAATATAATAATTTGTGATTATAATATCATTTTTTTTTCATGAATGTATTCACCATGTCATATCAATAATTGTAATAAAATAAATGGTGAAATTTTTCTACTTAAAAAAATTTAAACTTTTTTTTTCTTTTAGATTTATTGGGAAAAAAATATCTTGAATTACATATATATGATAAGGCACATATGATATTTGCAATACACTTTTTTTATTTGTTATAATTTGATATTCAAAAAAATGTAAATTTGAATCTTAGATATTTTTGCTAGAAACACCTAAGATGGTTATTGGAAATACAAAAACTCTTTTATTTCACTATAGACTATAGTATTTATAGTACACATTGATAGTTGTTATGCACATGCATGTGTGTTATTAGTATATCCTGTCAAGTGTATGTCAAATGTTAAGTGTAACGCGCAATCCCAAGTCCCCGTTATCATAAAGGAAGCTTCTTCTTTTGGGCTTTTTTTGTCCAAAATCCAAATTAAATTAAGGAATACCCAAAAAAAAAAAATTTTTGAGAAGAAAGGAATATCAAATTGGTCTTCGGTTTTTTTATGTGCCGCACAGTGGTTTGATGTTGTGGGGCACACAAAAAAGACCAAATTTTACCTAGCAAAAAATGTACATTTTTTTATACTGGTCTTTCTTTATTTGTCCCACACCATCAAACCATAGCGGATAGCCACTACAAAAAAACACGGGATACACAGACGTTTGTTTTTTCCAATGGTTTCTAAAATTGCCGCTCACCTATTGCGGCACTATTAGTGATTGCCGGTTTGAAGAATAACTAGCAAACCCAAACCCCAGCCACCTCCGCTACCACCCACAATTCACAGCCACCTCCACTGCCCACCGGCCACCATTACCACTACCCAAATCCACCAAATTTGCAACAAAATCATTTCAAAAACCAACCAAAATCACACATGAAAAGAACCAAAATTCAACAAACCCACAAATCCTTCAACAAACCCACCAGATCAACGCCACAAAATCCATCCCATAACCAAAAAGCACCACCTAGAATCATTCCAAACCCAGCCACAACACTACCGCCACAACTAACAACAACCGCAACTCCTACCCACAACCACAACAAAAGACCTACAAAGTCAAGCAAGCGACTGACCCACGCAACTGCCATCAGCAACCCAACCAATCTCAACCACGAACACAAACCCACGAACAAAAACATAGCCCGATCCCGACCACAACCACCACCACGAAACCCAGCCACACCACCATTGACCCACAAAACCCAGCCAAACCCAACCAAAATCCACCACCATCAAACTCGCAAACCATTAAACCTGAAACGCACGGCTTGGGTCTGCAAGAGTAAGGAACTAAAGAGAGAGTGAGGGTCGGCTCTGGGCAGGGGTAGGGGCTTGGGTCGGCGACAGTGAGGAAGAGAGGAAAAAAAAAAGGATAGGGAAGAGGGTGAGATAGAAGAGAGAGAGCCAACAGGAAGAAGAAGAAAAAAATATATTATTTAATTGGAGGAAGCAATAAAATATAATAATTGGGTGTACAGTAGCTCAAGAGCTTGAGCTACTATGCACCGGAGCTCAGGAGCTAAAATTTTTAAGTTTAGCTCCACCATTGCAGCTGCTTAATTTTTTGAATTGGTGGTGCTAGAAATAAAAATATGACTTTTTAACTCCACCAATATAATGCTCTATGTGAAGCTACTAATGGAATAATGTTAAACAAAATGACGCCATTCAACTTGGATTAATAATGTTCAAATATATTAAGCATATGTGTTGAAACAAACAGCCTGGCATCTTTTAATTTAATAGTTTATATTAATTGTAAAGTTGTAATTTACAACTATGTTTTTTGTTGGCTTTTATTCCGTGCCAAATTTGATTGTAAATATTTTCAATCGTTTAAACCCTGTATTTGTTGTGGGATCGGTTGTAAGGGTTGTGTGATAGAGAGAGGGTGTGAAGACTCAAGCATTTGAAGGCTGAAGAATTCTCGCGGGTATGTCGCGACCTAGCTTCCCGCGAAGTGAGCCATGTGAGAAGCACGTGCTGGAAGCTGAAGAGTCATGCCAGGCTGTCGTTTTCGCGAGTGTCTCGCTGGTAAGGCCTTCCCGCGAGACAGTCGCGAAACTTTCTGCCTGGAGGATTTTTAAGAATGACTCTCTTACCCTTCACCCATACTATATAAACCCTCATTACCCACAAATGTTAGGTGTGGCTATTCAGAGAGAAAAACCCTAGATAGGTTTTCTACAACTCACCCACCCATCTTTTGAGAGAGAGCTACTCCTCCTTAGTGAGAAATCATTGTAGTCTCTTCTCCATCCCTCTCCCATTATTATACCTTGAGAGGAGATTTGTACCCAAACACAACCCACACCTATTCAGAGTGTAGAGAGTGTTTTGGAGCTGTTGGGAAGCATTGGAAGAAGCCAAGGATGGCAAATGCAACATGGAGCTTGTTGCGGGATCCGGAGAGCTAGACAAGACACGGTTCCGAGAAGCCTTGTTGGAGTAGGAGCTTGGAGGGCTTAGGTGCATCGGGTAGATTAGGCTTGGAGGGTCTCTTGCTAACCCATGTATCCCAACTGATTGTCTAGTGGATCGATTTCCGCTTAGAGGGCGGCGGAGAGGTTTTTCGCCGAGTTCTTCGGTTTCCTCTTCGATAACACGTCTTGGTGTTATCTGTGTTTGCATCCTTCTTCCCTACTCTTGTTCATTTCACTTTTACTGCTGAGTTGCTTTAAATATGGATTAGAGTAGTTGTATTGCTTATACGCTTGTGTTTACACTATTCCGCACTTATCATTAAGTTAGTGTAAAATCAACCAAGCCGTAATTTTAATTTGGGGGTCTAAACCGCTCGTGTGTTTTCAACACATTTTCGAGCTTTCATTAATGATATCACTGTAAATGAGTTTGTGATTGGAGTGGAAATGTTTTTGAAGTGTAATATTTAGGTGCCTTTTGGATCCGGATGAAAAGCTAGTGTCTGCATCTAGCATTTCCTTCTTTGTTTTTTTCTTTTTTTGGATGCACGCGGATTACACTGTTCAAAAGATATTATGTACTGTTCACACACTGTTCATGCAATATTCACAAGACCCATAACCACTTTATTCAGAAAAAAAAATATATATATTAAAAATGGGTCCCACAGCACTATTCACATATTTGAAAATTATTTTGCTACAGTGTTTTCAGTTTTTAGTAAAATAAGCGGTATCCAAACAGATCCTTAATTTAAAATCACCGCTAAATTGTAGGTTTAAATATAGTTTTCAATGTCATACAATATGCAGTACATATTGTATTGTAAACAAATAATTCCATATCATAAGTATGCATGAATAATACAACACATAGGTATGTATCTTATGAATCATATCATATCCTATGTTAATTAAAATAGTCATTAATTACATATGTTCCAATTTTATAATAAATATACCATTAAATATTTATATTTATAATTTTTTTCATAAATTTTATATAATGTTTTGTATTGTACTATACACAATGCATAAAAATGGACCCAAAAAAAAAAAAAAATAGTAATATTCTCGTTTTGACAACTATGACTTAAATTTAATTTGCCATTACCTTTTTGTCCCTATCTTTTCTATTTGTCATTTTTTAATTAGTTGGAAGAAGAAATGGATTAAAAGTTTCATAGGCCTATAAACCCACCACAAAAGGATATTAATTCATAATAGATTACTCCAATTCTCAAAATAGAGAGGAAAGATAAACTCTTAGATTTTAGTGAATATTGGGTCTTTGGTTATCATATAGTTTATAAGATGTCATTACAATATGGTAATTCTACACTTCATCAAGAAACTTGTAACTCAATTGGCATTTTTTTATGTTTCCAATAGAGACATTCAAGGTTCAAATACTCTTTCTCCTATTGTTGTAACGAATTATATAAAATAATAAAAAATAAAAGATTTACACTTCTAACCCTTTATAAAATATATATTATGCAAAATACGACATGGAGCCTAAGTGCCCGTTTGGCTTGAGTTTATTTGCTTATTTTAACTTTCATGTATAGCTTTTAAAAACCTAACTTTTTTTTTTTTTTTTTTCACTTTGTTGAAGTACAAATATAGCTTAGCACATTTTTTAGCAAAATATTTTCAACAAAAAATTAGATAAATTGTTTCCAAATAGACACTAAGTGTCTCATTAATCTCTTCAAAAGTTTTAGTCTTTCTTTCTAAGCTCATTGGTTCAAAATACAATTATATCTAGATAAAATGAAACTTTAAAAGAAGTGTATATATGAGCTTCTTTTTTTCTTTTCTTTTTTTTTTTTTCTTTTTTTTTGAGAAGAAGTGTATATATGAGCTAAAGATTAGAATATCTATTTAAAAAAAACAAAGAATAAGATAATCAGCTGGACCATCCGTTGGATCTAATAACGCCATTCAGTTCAGCCCAAAATGGAAACCCAACCCAATTAGAATAGTTAGACCTGACTCTATGGAAATTTTAGGGCTTTTTCCATTACAGCTAGGGTTTTGATCTTTATTCCTCTTGACAAGATAATCTAAACCCTCACTGAAATTTTAGGGCTTTGATCTTTATTCTTCTTTCACACATTTCAGTAGCAATTGGTAAGTTTTACTTTCTTTTTTTTTTCCTCTTTGGCTCTTTCCATAGAAACCATGTGCTTATGTTTGAACTCGAATTTGGTATAATTTCTTAGCATTTGAGTTTGATCATACTTTCTCTTTAATTTTTCAGCTAACCCATTTCTTTAAAAGTTTAATAGTACAAATTTTTTTATGAAACAAGGATTTTTCTACACTTAGTATAATGCATATGTGGTGGTGAATTATGATTGGGGGTTTAATATCATTTCTTGGTTACATTAGCTTGATACTGTATTTAAGCTTCACAGAATTAAAGATGCTGTTTTTGTTTTAGAGCAGACAAGAAATTATCATTATTAATGTATATTAATTGAAATTCTGGGAATGTAGGTTTTGGGGACCCTGATGTGATTTCTACTGGGAAATGGGTGTGGATCAAGATTTTTTTTAGAACGTGTAGAATTAGAGAATTTTGTCAAAATTCTCGAAGCTACTGCTGAAATCAGATTTTGTGTGTGAATTTGATAGGATTGTCTGTTTGGGTGCTTTAAAATGGAGCAATGTACAATGATTTCTATAGAATGTCTGTGTACACCGTTCATGTTATGTGAGCATTCTGCATAGTTTGTGTTTGATGGGAAAACCGTTTTGAAAAAAATATCACTACAACAAAATGTATTTTTAGCAACGAAAATTAGTGAGAAAATATTTTTCGTCGCTAAAAATACAGCTTTAGTGACGAAATATGGATTTCGTCACTAATAGTGAAAAAAAATTATAACATTTAGCGACGAAAAATAAATTTCGTCGCTATTGTGATCTAAAAAATAGGCGCCAGTGGAGGGAAATTTTGGCGCAAGTTTAATTAAGCTATAGTGACGAAATATTTCGTCACTAAAAGTTGAAATTTTTAATGACGAAATATTTCGTCACTATAGGTATTGCTGTGATAGTATTAGTGACGAAAATTATTTCGTCGCTATAAGAAAGAATTAGTGACGAAAACTATTCGTCACTAAAAATAATAATTGTTTTGCATTTAAATGTTTTTAGTGACGAAATCATAATTCGTCACTAAAAGTATGCTACAGTGACGAAAGTTGAATTTCGTCGCTAAAAATCTGAACAAAATATGGTCTCTTTAGTGACGAAAATAAAATTTGTCGCTAAAAGTGTAACAAATTCTGGGTCCTCTTGTGACGAAACAAAAATTCGTCACTAAAAGTGGGCAATAGCGACGAAAACATTTCGTCGCTAAAGGCCACTTTTAGTGACGAAACTGATATTTCGTCGCTATTTCCCACTTCTAGTGACGAATTTAAGTTTCGTCACTAAAAGTGGTCTTTAGCGACGAAATATTTTCGTCGCTAAATACCACCATAAATACTCCACACCAAAAACAACACTCACCCACTCAGCAGAACAAAAAACACTCACCCACTCAAATTTTTAGTCAAAAACATAGAGAAACCCAAACAAAAAAAAAAAAAAAAAAAAAAAAAAAAAAAAAAAAAGAGAAACCCAGAATTTCGAAATGGAGAAAGCCCAGATCGCGACGGTTGAGCTTGCCGTCGCGACGGTAGAGCTCAAGCCGTCGCGACGGTTGAGCTCGCGATCGCGACGGCGAGCTCAAGTTGTCGCGACGGTTGAGCTCAAGCCGTCGCGACGCTTGAGCTCGCGATCGCGACGAGGAGCTCAACCGTCGCGACGGTTGAGCTCACGATCGCGACGGCGAGCTCAAGCCGTCGCGATGGTTGAGCTCACGATCGCGACGGCTTGAGCTCGCGATCGCAGTGCTTGAGCACGCCGTCGCAACGGTTGAGCTCACGCCGTCGCGACGCTTGAGCTCGTCGTTCGCAGCGCTTCAGAAGCCCAGACCGCGACGCTTCTTCGGCAACACTTCAGATCGGCGATGCTTCAACCTTCTGCAATTGGCGACACTTGCGACGACGCTTCAGTTCGCGACCCTTCAGTTTGCGACCCTTCGGTATTTTTTTTTTTTTTTTCCTTTTGAGTTAATTTTTTTGTTAATTTTTGTTTAATGATTCTAAATGCTTGATGTTAATTTTTTTGTTTAATGATTCTAGTTCCTTTAGTTATTTTTTTGGTTTAACTAAAAATTAAAAATTAAATTTGTGCATTTGAATGAAAAGGGAGTGCTTGTATTGTTATACTACAACCAATTTATATAGCATTAAACTGAGAACTAGTTAATTGAGGGGTTAGATTTGTTTTGTGTAGGACAAACTTGAAAGTTGAAACAAGTAAAGTCCTTCCCATTAGCAAACTTTGAAGAACTTATACTTTTATAGTGCCAAACTTGGAGGAAAGAAACAAACTAAGCATGCTATTTTTTCAGCCAAATTTTGGCCCAAATAAGTTTCTCAGAATTGGTAATTGCTTTCACATGACTGTGATTGATGACGTTATGTTTTTAAAGTTTTTGAATGATGACCCCATTTTAATTAATAAAAGTGAGAAATTTTGTTCCCTGAATGGAGTAGGATTGAATGAAACTAGTTATGCTAGTGAGTTTGTTCACCTAATGTTACATTTCTATGGATGACTAGCTACAACTATTATATCTAAAACCCAGCTGCCTGATTTTATTGAGGCTTCTATTAAAAGCTCTTTGCCTTCAAGAAAGGTCAATGGCAGTTGCCTAATGCTTTGTACAGTGGTTACGGTAGAGTTAGTTTTTGAATGGTGTTATAAGGTGGCTTAAATACATATTGGGAGTGTTTTTTATTTCTTGCAAATGTGAATGAGTATTTTTGATTAGATGTAATGAATATTATTTTATTTGATTTAAATATTTGTAAAACTTTATACTTGTGATGTTGGAAATTGGTTTTGTGGTGGGTTGTTGTGTTGGAGCGAGCGGGTGGCTTGCATGGTGTTACAAGGTGGCTTAAACTAATATTGGGAGTGTTTAAGTATTAATATAGACTTGTGCATTCATGAATGAGATAAAACTTTATCTAAGTAGCTTATAGACTTAGATGTTAAAATACATTATGCATGAGTTGTCCTTATTTTACTAAAGTAGCATTCATCTTGTAATTGTAGTCAAACATGAATAAAAGTTAGATGACAATGGGCAAGACACCCCGATAGTAGATCCAAAAAAATAAGGACAGTGTGCATTTAGGAATATGAGAGATTTAATATACAAAATAAACATGAAAACAAACAAGATGACTAGAAAACCACATGATTAGTCAGCTCGATCATCAAACAACTGAAATAAGGCGTGTAAACTAGCCTATTATATACGTCAAATTGATTTAAAAGTTGAATCAAATAAAACTTGGACTAGTTATTAACTAACTCTTAAACAATTAAAGAAATAAAAAAGTGACTATGTAGAAATTGTACACCCACATGCTTATGTCCATGGGAGTCTTTATTATTTTGCACTTGGTTTTTTGTGGTGTCTTCTACTGAGGTTTTGAAATTTTGGGTTTTTGATCTTCTTGAAGACAAGAGGGAAGTTGAACAATAGCTAGAGAAGCAAGTTGCAAAAAAGCAGAAGGGGGATAAAGGTGTAGAGCAGGCTGTTGTGAAGCAAAAGGTTGAAGTGAAGACACAAAAGAAGAAGAAAGTGGAAACCAGATGATTCTTCATCTGAGTCTGAGGAAGAGGTCAACTATGTAAATTTTATGTTTCAGTTATTGTTAATTGTTTATTTCCATGAACGGTCTGAAGTGATTACAGTATGATATGACATTATTAACAAATTTTGTGCTTATTTCATGCAATGTTTGGATTTATGTTCTGTTTTGTTAAGACATATGTGTTTACATGTTAGGAACATATGTCATATTTTATGTAAATTGGCTAATCCTTTGACAAAACGCACTCTACTTGTAATTGGGTAGTTCTAGGTGTTTTTAATACTTCAAGAAACTATGTTTCAAGATCAAGTGTTGAAGTCATCAAGTCTGTCCAAGTAAAAGCAAGTTGAAGTGCTGAAGTTTTAAATCTCGACACCTTCTCGACACCTACCTCGACACCTGCTAGCTGTCGAGACTTAAAAAGTCAGAATTCTAATCTGATTTTCTTGGGATCCGTGAATGTGTTTTTGGGCCTTCTTTTCTTCTAACCCTAAACATATTTAAGGAGTGTTTTAAGAGCCGTCAACTAAGACACAAGTTGCATAAGCATTGAGCAATCCTTGTTCAAGCAAATTGTGCTCTGAGACGAAGTTCTTAACCTAGATCATCTTCTTCAAGAAGTTGCTGTGTATTGTGCACCTTAGGGTTTTGTGACCAAGCATCTTCCTGATCTTCATGCATAGGATGATCTGAAGAACTCTGCAGCCAACCTCTCATTCTAAAGTTGGTGATTGAAGTCGCGTACTGGGATCCGCGCATCTGGTTAGTCACGTACTTGGGAGCCGTGCATCAAAGGAGGGAACTGTCGCTACAGATCAAGTCCAATTGGGTATTGGGGTAAGGGTTCAACTGTAGGTTGGTAAGGTACTTGGGATTCCTTATTTGTAACCGCTTGATTTGATAATAGTGGAGTTTCGGGAGTGGTGACCTGAAATCACCCGGTGGGGTTTTTGCCGTTAGGGTTTTTCCCCATTCGTGAACAAATCACCGTGTCATTTATTTTCCGCTGCATATTTTGTTATTTGGTGATTTGTTTGTGCTACCACGTATTTGCATGTTAAATTGATTAATTAATAACTTGGTTAAATTAATTAATTAGTTTAAATCACAAGGGGTCATTCAGTTTGTGGCCTATCAAGTGGTATCAGAGCAGGCACACTCTGATTAGTTATTAATCTTTGCTGTGATTGATCCATTGACCCCTGTTTGTCATGGATAGAGGACAATCTCTTATTATACCTCCTTTATTTGATGGGACTAACTATGCCTACTGGAAAGTACGCATGAGAGCTTTTTTGCAGTCCTTAGATGAGAAGGTGTGGCAAGCTGTGGAGATTGGCTGGACAAAGCCAAAAGAAGCGCCGGCTGATTGGGATGAAGCCAAGATCAAGGCGGCAAACTTCAACAGCAGAACGTTGAATGTTCTATTTAGCGCTGTCACCAATGAGGAGTTCAAGAAGATATCCTCAACAGAAACTGCCAAGGAGGCGTGGACCATCCTCCAGACAACCTATGAAGGAACAAAGGCTGTCAAGGATTCAAAGCTACAGAGGCTCACTACTAGCTTTGAAGAAATTAAAATGGAGGAGGATGAGTCGTTCGATGAGTTATATGCCAAGCTGAAAGACATAGTGAACTCAGCCTTCAATCTTGGGGAAACCATCCCTGAACCCAAGGTTGTAAGGAAGGTGCTCAGATCTCTACCTGAGAGATTTCATGCCAAGATTACGGCAATTGAAGAATCAAAGGACATTGATAAAATTCCTTTGACTGAGCTGGTTGGGAACTTGCAGACCTACGAGCTAGGGTTATCAAGAATAGGCAAGTCAAGCAAGGGCAAGAGCATGGCCCTGAAGGCGAAGAGCAGTGATACAGATGAGTCTTCCGATGATGAAGATTCCAAGATGAAGTCTTACATTACAAGGCAGTTCAAGAAGTTTATGAAGAATGCCAATGGGAGGAGCTTCGACAAAGACCGAAGGCAATCCGGTTCTTCACAGTTCAAGAGCCAAGACAAGGGAAGGAAGGATGCCAAAGATGGCGGTCAGTACACTGTTCCTGCAGGACCAAAGTGTTTTGGATGTCACGGGTTTGGACACATGAAGAATGAGTGTCCTACTTATCTGAAGAGCATTGGGAAAAGCAAGGCTCTAGCTGCAACCCTTAGTGACACTGATCCTGAAGATGATTCCGATGATGAGGATGACGGAATCCTAAATGCCTTCACTGCTTCAGTCAATTCTACTGATGGGATTGTTGAAGAAGAAGAAGAAGAATTGGTGGACACTGAATGTGAAAAGATGGATGACAAAGATGATATCCATTCAGCCTATGAGAAGCTTTACAAGCTCTCTGAAAAGCATGAGAAGCTATACAGGCTGGCCACCAAGAAGCTCAGTGATGTGGAACTCGACAGAGAAGAATTGTCCACAAAGTTTGATGAGGCAAATCAAACTATTGGTGCACTGAGATTTGAGAATAACTTCCTGGCTGAGAAGACCAAGAAGCTTGAAGCAGAGCTGTTTCAAGTCAGAGCTCAACTGGAGAGGACTTCAAGTGCAAAACTTGATGAGATGCTCAGCAACCAGAAATCTGCTTCAGATCGAACAGGTTTAGGGTATGGTCTTTCTATCTCTAACTCTGCTTCTACTAGTTCTACTGTTTTTGTTCCTCCTGCTAATAATGTTAAAATTGAGAACATTGATGATAAAACTGAATTAGCTAGTGAGAACATAGACAAAGAAAAATCCATCTTAGGAGCACCCCCTAAGTTAGAAAAGAAAGATGCTAAACTTCCTAGGGATAAGAAGGCTAACTCTCAAAAGTCTAAACAAAAGAAGCAGCATCTCTGTTATCATTGTGGAGCTGCCGGTCATACTCGACCTAATTGCTACAAGTGGCTAGCCACCCAACAGAGCAACAGTATGACAGCATCTGGAAGTCAAAGTCAGCTTCAATCCTCTCTTGCTCCTCTTGGAGATCTTCTGAAAGCCATCATGTTCCTTTCGAACTTGAACGGTTTCAATTCTTCCCCCTCATCGCCGGCTCAAGGATTTAACCAAAGGAAAGGCTCTTCCAAGGAGTGGAAGAAAAAGAACTCAAAGTGATTTCATCACTTTCTTTTCCCTTCTTATTCTTCTTATTTGTTGCATTGCATGTGTGTTTTGCATTTTTTTTGAGTCAGTCTAGTTTTTGCATTGTTTTGCTTTGTAACATGTTTTTGTGTGTTTACTTTCAGTTTTGTTTATTGTGTTTTTGATAAATAAAAAAAAAAAAAAAAAATTGAAAAATACAAAAACAGTGTGTGTTTTGTGTACTTTGGTACTTGTGTACCTTAGATGGCCAATGAAACAAAGTTTTCTAAACTTTGTATCTCTTGTAGCTTAGATGAGCATCTTTATGCACAACTAAGCAAGTGAGCTTTGTGGCTCGTGTTTGTGATGAGTAAGATTAGGTTATTTCTTAGACTTAACACTTATATCACTCTTTTTGACGGGTAGGACTAGAAAATCCTAAGAGAAAGGCATAAATAACCATCTCACCACTGTTGCCCGCCAATCATTAATGACATCTGTATGCTTCGGCATAGCAAAAGTGTGATGTCAATGACATTTGTGTGCTTAGGCATAGCAAAATTGTAATGTCAAAATATCAATGGGTATTTCTTTTCTTTCTCATAAGCCCATGTATGATATGCTTAAAAAGAAAATATGCAAAGAAATAAAAAGCAAAAAGATTAAAAATGCTTTAAAAATGGTTGCAAGCGTGTATTCTAGGAGATGTGGGAGTTATAGGATGTACCTCAAAGGTGATAGTCCCCATCAAACAGTTATGATTGTGTGTGAGTTAAAGTTATTTTCTCATATCTCAGATCGTCATAACATGTATACACTTATGCAATCTTGCGATGTTTTTCACACACAACACGCAATATTCTTTGCTACTTTTGATACATGTGCAGGTACAATGTGATTTGGCCATCACAAAGGTTTTACATGTGCTTTTGTATGCTCACTAAACTGTCATGACTTATTTTTGAAATATAAAATTTGTTAGACTTGTTTAGTGTGTGTGTGTGTTTTGGGAGATCCATGTGCTTAAATTTTCATTGAGAGATGATTTTTGAGAGAATTATATGTTGATTGGATCATGGTTGAGGTGCATGTCTTGATTGCATTCATGTCTGTGTTTTTCAATTCTCGAAAAACTGCATTTCAAAGCTGGCTCGACACCTTCTCGATACCTCCTCGATACCTGGTCAGCTGTCGAGCCTCTAAAGCATTTTTCTTATCGCAATCTCGACACTTCCTCGACACCTGGTGGATAGATCGAGAACGCTCTGTTTTCTCGATACCTTCTCGACACCTCGTCGATCGATCGAGCTTCTGGTGTTGGTTGAGCTGTTTGGTACCTCGATACCTCCTCGATACCTTAGCTGTCGAAGGCAAAATCCTCGATACCTCTCTCGACAGCTTCTCGATACCTCTCGACACCTCTGCTGTCGAGATTTACTGGAGATCCTATATATTCTTCTGTTCGCGATTTCTCCTTTATTTCTCGATCTCTCTTCGATCTGTCCGAGTCGGTTCGACTTCCAGAGCAGTTTTCTTCTCTCCAACCTTCATCCAACTTGATTTTCGAACTTTCTAGCTTCAAATCACTTGGTATGATCTTGTTTTCCTTTCCTTTTCATGCATTTCATGATTTAAATCTTAGGTTTTGGGATTTTTTTGAAAACTTTGGGTTTTTCAAAATCTTTGAGTTTTTGTTGAAATTTTGGGTTGGGATTTCAATAAAAAGTTTTTAAAATGTCATACATTGCATTCCATGTGCATTAGAATGATATTTTCATGCATTTAGTTGTGTGATTCTTGAATGTGTGCTGCTAGGATTGGATTGGGCTGAGCCCATGATGTTTTTATTGTTTAGCATGTCACATGATCATGCATTTCCATGCATACGTCCATTTTGTTCAATATATTGTCATATTTGAACTGTTTGGGACTTTTCTGATTGTCTCCCTCTCTATCTCTTTTCTCATTCTTTTACGTTAGTTGCATCTATGGCACCTAAACGTAAATCTACTCCGGCTCGGAACCCTCTGCGTTCTGGAGCTTCTTCATCTTCTGATCATGCTCCTCATAATCTTCGGTTCCGTGATGGAGATGCCTACAAGGCATTTACTGAGAACTTCTCTAAACGAGGTGTTCATTCGGAACGCCACGTTGTTCTGGCGGACTTCGCCGATACTGACCTTCCCTCTGTCATTCACAGTAGGGGATGGGAGTCACTGTGTGACGTCCCGGTCACTTGTCCTCTCGTGCTGATTCAGGAGTTTTACTCCAACATGCACGGGATTGATCGTTCAGTACCTCTCTTTTTCACTCGCGTTCGAGGTACGCGCATTGCTGTCACACCGCAGCTGGTTGCGGATGTGCTTCATGTTCCTAAGATAGAGTTTCCTGACTATCCTACCTGTGAGTGACTGAGGACTGTGTCCAGGGATGAGCTCATTTCTGCTTTCTGTGAGCGCCCTTCTGAGTGGGGTGAGCATATGTACACATCATATAGACCTTTTGCTAAAGGTCCTAGATTCCTTAACATGGTGATAACATTTGTACTTCATCCTCTCTCCCATTATAACTCTATCACAGAGCCTCGTGCTCGTTTCTTGCTTTCTCTACTTGAGCATCTCACGATAGATTTTCCCTCTCACTTCATTTTCTCTATCATAGATGTTCATTTAGATGCGGCGTCCCGTGATAAGCTTGTCTTTCCTTCCGCTATCACGAGGATACTACGCCATTTTTCCATCCCTTTCCCTGTCTCCGACCACTTCACACACATCTCTGCCATAGATGCCGCTACCGTAAAACGTAGCCAGGCACAGTTTAGGGCGAGACAGCCGGATTTCACTCCGCCCTCCCGTTCGGCTCCATCCAGATCTGTTCCATCTACATCGACTTCCCTTCCTTCCTCCAGCGATGTATCCCTTGGAGATATTATGGCGCAGCTGCAGCGCATGGATGCTCGCCTTGATACACTCACCACTGAGCTATATCAGGTGAACGTTCGTGTTGGTCGTATTGCACGACGACAGGCGACCATGGGTGGTTTTGCATCTGAGGCTTCTCCTCCACCACCTCCAGTTGCTTCAGATTCTGATGCTGAGGATGATGATGATGATGGTGATGACGATGATGCTTCAGATGATGATGGAGATGCTAGCTCTACTGATGAGATGTCTACGTGACACTCTACCCTTTGTCACTCGTGACAAAAAGGGGGAGTAGTTTTGGTTTATGAGAGTAGTCATCTTAGGGGGAGAGTTAGTATAGGACATTTTGATAGGGGGAGTGTTCATACTTTTTGAGGGATGTAGTGAGGCTTTAGATGTATCTTTTTCTTTTCTTTCTTTATAGATACATTGGTCTTGTATATCAGTTTTACATACATTGTACTTATCTTCTATATATGTGGATGTATGTTTTTCTTATTCACCTATCTCTTCATGTGTTGTTTCTTTTCTTTCTTTATACACATGTTCTTTATAATTGTATGCAATCTAATTATTTCTGTTTCACACAAGATGCCTTGATGAGTTTTGTTTATAAGTGTTTCAGAAATACAGGTTGTCAAAGTCTACTTGCCATAAACTCTCTTTTTGCAAAGTTCTTCAAGAGTTTGTGTTAGGATAGATTTTATTGTATGTAACAAGTGAATATGAGTTGAGTGATTTATGACTTCTCTCATATGTTCATTTGTTTGTTGTGGTTTTGTCACGGATTGCCAAAGGGGGAGATTGTTAAGACATATGTGTTTACATGTTAGGAACATATGTCATATTTTATGTAAATTGGCTAATCCTTTGACAAAACGCACTCTACTTGTAATTGGGTAGTTCTAGGTGTTTTTAATACTTCAAGAAACTATGTTTCAAGATCAAGTGTTGAAGTCATCAAGTCTGTCCAAGTAAAAGCAAGTTGAAGTGCTGAAGTTTTAAATCTCGGCACCTTCTCGACACCTACCTCGACACCTGCTTGCTGTCGAGACTTAAAAAGTCAAAATTCTAATATGATTTTCTTGGGATCCGTGAATGTGTTTTTGGGCCTTCTTTTCTTCTAACCCTAAACATATTTAAGGAGTGTTTTAAGAGCCGTCAACTAAGACACAAGTTGCATAAGCATTGAGCAATCCTTGTTCAAGCAAATTGTGCTCTGAGACGAAGTTCTTAACCTAGATCATCTTCTTCAAGAAGTTGCTGTGTATTGTGCACCTTAGGGTTTTGTGACCAAGCATCTTCCTGATCTTCATGCATAGGATGATCTGAAGAACTCTGCAGCCAACCTCTCATTCTAAAGTTGGTGATTGAAGTCGCGTACTGGGATCCGCGCATCTGGTTAGTCACGTACTTGGGAGCCGTGCATCAAAAGAGGGAACTGTCGCTACAGATCAAGTCCAATTGGGTATTGGGGTAAGGGTTCAACTGTAGGTTGGTAAGGTACTTGGGATTCCTTATTTGTAACCGCTTGATTTGATAATAGTGGAGTTTCGGGAGTGGTGACCTGAAATCACCCGGTGGGGTTTTTGCCGTTAGGGTTTTTCCCCATTCGTGAACAAATCACCGTGTCATTTATTTTCCGCTGCATATTTTGTTATTTGGTGATTTGTTTGTGCTACCACGTATTTGCATGTTAAATTGATTAATTAATAACTTGGTTAAATTAATTAATTAGTTTAAATCACAAGGGGTCATTCAGTTTGTGGCCTATCATGTTTGTCTTATGTTGATTTGTGTGTACTTTTGTAAACATGTATTAATTATTGAACATCATTTATTTATTTATTTTTGGGCTGGGTTTTATTGATGGCACCCTTGGTTACTAAATTTGCAATTTGTGCTTATCAGGTAAAAAAAAAACAACAAGAAGAAGCCTCTTGTGGAAAAGTCCAGTGATTGTTCTTCAGATGTTGAGTCCAGTTATGATTCTGATGATGTGAGTAGTTCCATTGACAATATTTATTTTTATTTTGTCTTATCATGCCACATCTACAACAACGCTTGATTAAGATGTCAACTTCTCCACAAATGGTACCCTTGGTGATGATTTTGGGGTGGTTCAACTTCAAGTTAAAACACTTTTTGGTTAGTACTTTATTTGCTTTTTGCAACTTATACATTAGGAGTTATGATTTTAATTTATTGGTGTGTTTACTCTTAATGCATTGTTAGAAATGTTTCTTATAACATAGTTAATGTTTTTACTTTACGATTTTAACGAAGTATTGTTTTTATATTTGTTCAGATTTCTTATTGGTGGCTTTAAGGTAACACTTCATTTTTTATGTATCATTGGAAACTAATTGTTAGAAATTTTTTTATAACATAGTTAATATTTTTACTTTACAATTTTAATGTAATAATGTTTTTATATTTGTGCAGATTTTTTATTGGTGGCTTTAGAGGATTACTTTTGGCATTATTTGAAGACATATGAGGACATTTTTTGGCTTTAGGGGGTTCTAATTATATTATGCTACATTTCTTGTATTGTTATAAAACATTTTAAGTTATTGTATGTGTTGCAAACAATTATTGTATGGAAGGAGTTTGAATTTGATACTTGTTTTAATTTTAACTTGTGGAATGTATGGACTGATTTTTTTATAAATGTGTTGTTGAAACAAATGTGTTAATCAAATGTGAAGTTTGAATAATGTAATGATAGGTTACAGGTTAATATCAACGTCATGAAAATAATAAAAACAGAAAATATGTTTTAGTGACGAATTTTTTCATCACAAATATGGCAACAAAAAATTGTTTTAGTGACGAAATATTTCGTCACTAAATGCAGTGGAATTTTGTAAGAAATGGTTTTAGTGACGAACATTTTCGTCACTATATGTGCATGGATTTTCTTAAAAATAGTTTTAGTGACGAATATTTTCGTCACTATATGTACCCGAAAATAGTTTTAGTGACGAAATTTTTCGTCACTAAATATGATTTAATAAACTGAAATGGTTTTAGTGACGAAATATTTTCGTCACTAAATACTGTTTTTAGCGAGGAAAACATTTAGCGACGAAACGTTTTCGTCGCTAAAAGTTTTTTTTTAATTACCAAATTGGACTTTTAGTGACGAAATTTTTCGTCGCTAAAAGTCGCCAGGACTTTTAGCGACGGGGCTACAGCGACGAAACGAATTTCGTCACTAAAAGTCCAATTTCGTCACTAAAGGTTCTTAGTGACGAAAAACTGGACTTTTAGTGACGAAAATTTTCGTCACTAAAAATACATTTTCTTGTAGTTAATGGTAATAACCCATGTAGAAGTGGGAGAAGCCTTCAATGCATATTTAAAATTGGATTTCTTAGTTGTTGGTATTCATTGACCAACTGTTTTGATATCCACTATGGTCCTGGAAATCAGAAATGATTTCCGCTGCCTTTTGAAACTGATTTTTTTCTATCAGATTGTAGTGAGCATTTTTATTTTTCCTATCCGATTGTAGTGGGCATTTTTACTGTTCATTGTGGAGCTCTGCATGTTTTCATCTCAAGCACGAGGATGGGTTCCTGAGAATTGAGAAAGCTATTTGCATTGTATTAACATGCAGACTTTTAACCTTGAAGTTTCAACAAGGAAGTGAAATTGGCTGAATAAATGGAGCTCTTTAGGGTCATGGAGAAAAAGTATGCTCTTTTGGCTTTTTAGATGGTGACAATTTCAACATTAAAGATATTATTGGTCATTTTAAAGCTGGGGACTCTACAATCTGCATGATTGCTTTCCATTTGATCCAAAAAAAATTTCATGTTGATAGAAATATGGTCATCATTGTAGAAAAAGTTATTTGTAATAGTCAACACTGCTATATTTTCGCAATTGATCCAAAAACAAAAGGTGATATTTTAGACTATTTTGAATATAAAACAAAACTCTTCTGTTCCCAGCACATATAGAGATTTTTGTATTCACTGAATGTTTATTTAGGCATCGGTGTGGCCGAGGTATTTGCTTTCATAGTTCATCTTCAAACACCTGGATCAACTGGGATCCAACTGTATCACTTGAACTCAATCACCCTACCCTTACTTTGCTTGAGAAATGTTGCATAAGGGATCATTTCAAGCAGAGATTGGGCCAGATGATGAGGACCAATATCATTGGGCAAACATTTCACATGAGCAGGCTCCTCTTATACTCAGCAATCTCACATCCTGAAAATCTAGACATGGCCCTACTCCTTTTCAACAATTATACTCCTCATCCAAATCTCTACATTTACAACACCATGATCAACGCCTTATCGTTCTTGATGAATCAGTCATTTGCTCTCTATAATTCAATGCTCCAGTCAGGTATATACCCAGATAAACACACTCTGCTTTACCTGCTGCAAGCCTCCCAATGTATATTAGAAGTAAAACAGATCCACTGTCATGCTGTTGTGTTGGGTTTGTTGTCTTATGGTTATCTGCAAAACTCCCTGATCAAAATGTATTTGGAGAATGGACTTGTGGGGCTTGCATATCAGGTGTTCCAGCATATGCCTGTTTTAGATGCTGTCTCATTTAATATTATGATTGTTGGTTATGCTAAAAGGGGATACAGTTTAGAAGCACTGGAACTATTTCATGAAATGTTGCTTTCAGGTCTTGAACCTGATGACTTTACTATTGTAGGTTTTCTTGTGTCTTGTGGGCAGTTAGGAAATGCAAAATTGGGGAAGTCTGTTCATGCATGGATTGAGCAAAGGAAGTCCAATAGTTCTTCAAATTTGATCTTGGGCAATGCTCTTCTTGATATGTATGTCAAATGCAAGAAATTCGAGTTCGCTCAAGAAATATTTGATGCTTTAGTGGAAAAGGAAATCATTTCATGGAACACCATGATATTAGGATATGCCAAGGTTGGGGAATTGGACCTTGCCCGCACTTTTTTCGACCAAATGCCTAGGAGGAATCTTTTTTCTTGAAATTCTTTAATTTCTGGCTACTCCCAGAAGGGAGACTAACCATTTGATGGTGGTGATTTTATTCAATAGCATGGTTTGTAAATAATGCTATGCCTGACAATGTCACAATGGGAATCTCTTGGTCCATGCTACAGCAGAAATCGGAGGACTGGACCAAGGGATGCTACAGATGAAAGTAGATGCGTTTTTGGGTTCAGCATTAATAAATATGTACTGCAAGTGTGGGAGCATTGAAAGAGCTTTCATGGTTTTCAGGTGCTAACTAAAAAAAAAAAGTTAATGTATGGACTGCCATGATTACTGGATTTGCATTCCATGGTTATGGAAGCAAAGCTCTTGAATTATTCTCTGAGATGCAAGGGATGTAATGCCAAATGATGTGACTTTTGTTGCTATTCTTACTGCTGGCAGTCATAATGGAGTTGTGGATGAAGGGATCAAAATATTCAATAGCATGAAGGAAAAATATTGTATTGAACCAGGATTCGAACATTATGAGAGTTTGGTAGATCTTTTTGAGTATATTTTCATTTTGCCATAAATTTTGATAGAATTCTGTTCCTAACCAGCAAGTATTATTTATGCACCAAATGCATTGCAGTTCAACCGTTGGTACCTATTGGTGTTTTTAACAGAAACATTCAGGCTTAAATCCATCTTGCCCAATTATTGAATTATAAAAAAATATATATTCACATTTATTTTTAATTATGTAACATACTTAGTCACGTGAGTTGTCCAAATAGTTTAATAAATGATGTAATTTAATACAATTCCATGGGCTTACGAATATTCCTCCAATCTTATTTATAAAACTTTGTCCTAAAATTAATTTGTTAATTTATCTATTTGATAGGAAATTAATAAAAGTTTGGTACGCAGTATTCATGTGTTCAAGAAAATTTTCTTTAATGAAAATATAAAATAAGTAAAGAACTTTTAAAAAGCCAAAAATAAAATTTGGTCTCTCTTTGTGTCCCACAGCATCCATCCAATGTGAATGAAATATACTGGCGGTCATAACCCACGACTTTTGGAGAAACATTTTTACGTCACACAAACTTTCATCACGATGCCGATCGAGATGGCAAATTTTGATTGGTAGGCAAGAAAAGTGTAAAACCAGTCAAGTGTCTGTGAAGGGAAGAAGAACCTCTTCAGTCTTCAGCAAACAGAGAAATAATAAAAAAGAAAAAGTAAAGAAGAATCTAGGAACCCTAGCGAAAGATGACTTGCACAGTTGCACTTGACTTTTCCTTCTCCCAGCACCCGGAGATCTCTTCAAAGTTCAAACTCCACTAGCTAGCTAGCCTTGTTAATATATCCATTGTTACATGGAAAAAATGGAGTATATTATCTCTCTTGACAACGGCATCGATATTATTAGTGCTTGTGAATTGTCAGAGCCTTACGTCTCCGCCGTGTTTAGGTGGGACCTGCTCAAGGAAAACTCCATGTGTTCGTGGGCGGTGCAACACCTATAAACCACGATGCTGTGATGGGGCCGTCACTGACTACTTCCAGAGCGACCAGTTTGAGAAAATGTTCTCAAACCGGAACTCCCTTGATGCCCATGCAAAGGGCTTTTGGGTATTACCACTCTTTTATCACTGCCTCT
Organism: Quercus glauca; assembly: GCA_023736055.1. Taxonomy (NCBI): domain Eukaryota; kingdom Viridiplantae; phylum Streptophyta; class Magnoliopsida; order Fagales; family Fagaceae; genus Quercus; species Quercus glauca. The sequence continues at coordinate 53,270,227 of CM043317.1, forward strand.
GCCGAGAACGAGCCCTACGGCGCGCTTTGGTATTTCATACTTGAACTCGAGCTTTTCCTGCCCATAACACTTTATAGGGGGAAAAAATTTTATTAAAATAATTAGTAAAAAAGAGATTAACATTTGAAACGCTATGAAAAGCGGGAAAAAAATTATTAAAATAATTAGTAAAAAGGAGATTAACGTTTGAAGCGCTATGAAACTTCATAGCGCTTCAAACGTTAATCTCCTTTTTACTAATTATTTTAATAATTTTTTTCCCACTATAAAGTATTTGGTTAACTAAAGATAAATATTATGATTAGAAAAATGTTAAAATCATAAACTACTTTACAAATTTTTTTACAAACGGTTGATTTGGTAAGTAAAATTAATGGTGATATTAGTGGTGGAGCCAGATAAGAACCATTAAGAATTTGTAATATCAATAATTTGTAAAAATATTATAAAATAGTTTAAATTTATAATGAATGTTTACTTGTAATTTATTAACTAATAAAAAAAATTAACAATTTATATAGTTAATTAGGGCCATGTTGGGATGAGATTTAAGATTACAATCTTAATTTAGTTTTGAATATTTCATTTTTCGAGCAAATGGATGAAGCTTTATGTTGTAAGTGAATCTACTGACAGTGGAGTGGTTTGAGTAGATTATTTTCTCCTAAAAGCATATTGGATCGCAAGTTGGAACAAAATGATTCCGATCTGGAGCTTTACTTATTCAATAATTGGTTGTCTAATTAAATTTATATATGCTCTATGGTCAATGGCCCTTTGCTCACTCACTCTCTATACAAAGTAAAAATGAATATTTTCCTCAAAAAAAAAAAAAAAAAGAATATGGTATTTTTTTCAGGTGGATATAAAGTGGCCAGCAAGGAACCATTAACATGGGGTTTATGCTATGATAAGGAAATGAATTCTAATTCGTACAATAATTGTGATGAGCACTACAAAAACACTTATCCATGTGCTCCTGGAGTTGCATACTATGGCCGAGGAGCTCTACCTATTTATTGGTATCAATCTTTTCTATAACACTAACAAAAATCATACATTCTTTTTTTTATGCATTTAAATTATTTTCTCATTGTAGTGGGCTTTTTTGTGTCACACTGGGCTGCCTCTTGCGATACTATTTATGTAATGAGCTGGGCAGCCTCCTACAGTACTAGGCCCAAATGTTCTAAGTAAGAGAGTTGAGACCGATCCAACTGGAACTCAACTTGAGTCGGCTTGTGCGCAAATTATGCCTCGTCCACCAAGAGCACACTTACGGTAGGCAGAGCTATTCTGAATGAGTCATGGCAGGCAGACATGATAATAAAACAAAAAGAAAAATACTTTGACTACTTAAGTAAATAGTTAATCCTTTCTTAAGGAAGATGATCGCGATAACAATAATTAAAGAAAACAAGTGAATAAGTGGTCAGCATGTGGGTCACTCCAAAAGAAGAAAGAAGTCGGAGTAAGTCTAGCCCGCAGGAACCAGAGAGGGAAGAACGCCTCCTCTCAACGCAATTAATTTCCCAGGAGAACTCCTGCCACAGAAATTAACCACTTTGAGGGAAGCGGACCTGAGTGGTTGGTGCCCAGAGAAGTCCTTTTGCTCATGGAAGAGAGCAGGATTTTGAGAGGGAGAGAGGGAAATAACCTATTGGTGCATGCCTGCCGATCTAACTCTTTGTTTCCTTTTTCGTTTTCTTTCTTTCTTTGTTTCAGTTTTTCTCTTATCTTTCTTTTCTTTTCTTTTCTTTTGCTCTTGTTTTCTATTTTTGTAATTTCCTCTCAAATGGTTACTACTGTCATTCTCGTCCCCCCTCCCTTCGCATGGCAAGGGCCTCCTTTTATAGCACCTGCCGTGGCCGAATTTTATTGTTTTAGCCTTTAACCACCTTTGTATGTTCTGGGTGTACTGGCCGACCACCACTAGACCGTCTGTGTGCCACTTCCCATCACCAGACAAAGAGGAATATTTTGTTTGTTTGTCTGCCGTGGCACCTCTTCCTGTGACGGCGCAGGTGCTCTCTCTCTCTATACCTCATGGCATGCACCTAGTGGTTCCAACTCAACCTTGCTTCTTTTGGGAGGTATGTCATCTCAGCAAGACGTATCCCCAAAAAGAAGTTGAGCAGGAACCCCAGAATAGGTTTTCCCCTCTCCCCACTGCAAAACCATGCCCTCTTACCTCTGACCCATGACCTCACCATATCCCATATTGGCTGGGTACAAGCTAGTGATGTCTGGGTTTTGCACGTGCCTTCCTTCCATATGTGTTCAAAATCTGCCTGCTGCTCATGCGTCCGTCGCGGTTTGGAGGCTTGCCTGCACTATCTGCCGTCCGTTCTTGACTTTTTATGTGAGCTGTTTTTTGATTTCCCGCTCCCTTTAGGGGCTGAGCTTTATTTGATACTGGGGCTTTACATTTCTTTTAGCCCATTTCTTGATTGCTCTTACTTCGTGTCATATCACTTCGTCATTCTTGCTATAATGACTTAATCCTGCTGGACCTCTTTGGGCCTACCGTTTATTCTTTCCCCCAGTGGCTTAGCATGGCCATTGGTTTTCTTATTTATGGGCTTCTATGTCCCTTTTGTCTTTCCTTGGGTATTTTTGGCCCGCTTGCCTTTTTATGGGCTTCCTTGGCCCTTTTACTAGCTCTGCATTCCCGTGGGCTTTTACTAACTTCATTGGGCTTCTCTGGCCCAATTATCTTATTCTCATCCTTGGGACTCATGGGCTTGCCATCAACCCCTTACTTTCTTTGCTTGCATTACTTCGGGCCTACAGTAGCCCATTCTCACTTTTCCATATCATATGCTGCCCATGGGTCAGTTATTTCTTTCTTTCCAGGCTTCTTTAAGCCCATTTACCTCCTCAACCATTTGTTTATTTCATGGGCTTGTGGTCCATTACTCCTGCCGCTTGGGCTTAATGGTTTTACTTTTTGTTTGCCACTCCTTTGCTACCTGTGTTGCTGGGCTGGGTTTTCTTCTTTCTACTTGGGTTCCCAAAAATGACCCTCAACATTTAGCCCCCTGAACATATGAAATGTTCCTGCGGTTCATATGTGAATAAAGACCTTGCTATCCTTTCTACCTCTCTTCTTTCTTTTCCTTCGCGGGCTTTTTGAACAGTAGACCCCATCTCATACACATGTACATATTTTTTCTTTTCCTACCATGAACAATGTTATCTCTTCGAATTTCCTAGGTTAGCAGTTAATTTGAAACATAACCGCCGTTTCATTAATTTCATTCCCTTCCTGATGGATGACCCGTTGCCTTCCTTCATGCCGGTTTTAATGACTTTGGCATTTAAGAAAGAGTCCCTTTGCAACCCAAACACAAACTGTTTCTTTTCCAAAAACACTCTCTGCGTTCCCTTTTCCTCGCTGTTTTCTTCTTCTCAAACACTCACACCCATTTATTCTGATCCAGCCCTCACACTATGGCGCCAGTGAAAAGCCAAAGCTCCTCTAGCCGTAAAGGGAAATAGGCTATTTTCGACCCTTCCGGGCTGCACATAATGTAGGTGAAGAGGCCGAATATTCCAAGTCGGACCACTCCGATAAGGAAGAAGCACAGTGTTGACACCTTATTTTGCAACCCGCATTTAACCTCACATAGCGGGTAAAATGGTACTTTCACTTTGAAAATATGCATCTTGATTCTGGCCATTAGATCCTTAATCTCATTTCACCAAAATAATCTTGTTGTTGTAACAATCAAATCGACTGGTCATAAGCCCTAATCAGACCACCAGATTGAAAGTTATTATCAAATCAAGTTTTAATGGTTGAGATGCACTATCACAAATTGAGTCTGACTGTATATGATTATGAATAATTGATTTCAATTGATTACAAGTGTAATCAATTTGAGATTAATGATATGTCATAATTTGATTGGTTAGAACTATATTTTATGGTGAGATTGCATACACCTAATTAATTAGATAGTTAAACATTAATTATTCAATAAGTAATTTGTATAATTATTTTTTAATTAGAGTAAATTTGGAACCAATTAAGTCTGAAATGGGAGTGATTGGAGCCATTTAATGTTAATTGGGAGCTAATTTGGGACCTATTAATATTAATTGTGCTGAAACCATTTTCTAACAAATGACCTCTACTCACCATTTCATCAATATCTCTTAGAATATTTTGAATCTATAAATGAGGTTAATTTTGCCACAAACTAGACATCCGGGGCTTCAATTTGAGCAAAAGAATGAGGCAATTCCGATTAGACTTGAGTCAGATATGATTTTTCAAAGTTGGCTCTACAAGCTGTTACAGCAGTTACGGGAAAACCGAATTTTGGCTTGCTCCTCACTCCCACCAATCTCTCCATTTAATGCACCAGATTTTCCCCAAGGCTAAAATGAGGTCTAAGTTCATGATTCTTTGTCAACCATCATTAAATGGCCTTCCATTCATATTTTCTCTATCACTACTATATAAACCCTCCCTCTCCTTCATTCCAAAGCACACCAAAACGCCATCTCTTCTCCTCTCTTAAGTACTAGTGAAGTTAAGTAGTCTTGTCATATCTTGGTCTTCCTGAGACTCAAGATATTGAGTGAGACTCATTCTTCCTCTCCTAGCTCTTCTTTTCCTCCACCTTTAGGATCTCTACCAAGAGTTTCCTCCTCCACCGTATGGATATTGCATGAAAGTATAATCCCTTTTCCTAACTTGTTTTTTTGTGATGCCATGATAAGAATTTAGGATTAAAGTATGATAGTAATTATTTAAATTCTCTTGAATATGTTTGAATGTTCTTAAATGTTCTTATGTGTTCTTCACATATTCTTGGTTGTTCATTACATGTTCATGCATAACACTAGTTTTAATCTTAAATCCACATCAAAAATATGAAAAACATGTTTGTTTAATAATTCTTTTAAATTCTTGAATCTAGGATATCACCATCCACACACATTCACTAGAATTTATCTTTCAATCCAAATGAAATGCTTAATAAATTGAATTAGAGTTTATCACATGCGCACACTTTAAATTCAACATGCAAATTGATGGATAACATATTGGATAATGTGATATGAATGTTGGCCACCATAGTCTAGAAGACGGGTTTCACCGGGCAATGTGGGTGCCTAACACCTTCCCACCTTATAACATTGTCTCAGAACTTAGATCAAGGGTTAGTAGATCAAGTGCTTATCCATGTAATTTTCAATTTCTAGATTGTAATTAGGAAACGAAGCTATGTACTTTATCTTAAATTGTATCTAGGACCAAAGCCATGTAATTTTCCTATGATCAATGTAAATTTCAAATTAATAAAATGAGGAATTTTTTTTTTCAATTATGGTTTTCTTATTTTTTCAATAATTAAATAAGTGACGACTCCATTGTTAAACCCTTAATCTAAAGGAAAAAATATAACTAGTCGAACCTCCATTTTGAGAGGCAATAACACGACTCCACCCATTCATGTGAATTTGGCCCAACATCCTATAAAAAAGAAGGTCGAGGGCGCGATCTCTCACACACAGTGCAACCCCGATAGTGAACGCGCCCCCTCTAATCGACCCATGGTACGACGTCCACCCTCATTTCCCAAAGATTCCTAGCGATTATGCACCACCGCCGTCGGGCCGTGTGTGGCTCGCCCTTTGTCGGCGAAACCCCAATGTTTCTTGGGCCCTGTTGGCCTCCTCGATTCCCGATCTAGTCATTCGCCAAGGCATTTCACTCCTTGTGCCTATCCATTTCAAATTTGGGTCGGGTACTGCCTTGGGTTGGAGAGAATGGGTAGATAATGAGTTATTCGATACGAGCTTCATGGGGGTTGTTGCAGCGGGCTGGTGTTTTGAAGGCCATCGTTTCATCTCGCTGCTTGTCCAACTTCTGAGACCTCTACAACCTTTGCCACTTGGTTCGCCGATGGTGTACCACCACCCATACCTTCTTCTTTTCCTGCAGCGAACTCACCGTTACCCTCAAAGATGTGGCCAATCAGTTACTCTTGCCCATCCTCAGCGACGTTGATCCTGCCACTTTAGAACTTTCTCTAGAGGAAGAGGCCGTTAAGGCTGAATTGAAGAAGAGGATGACCGGGAATGCCAAGTTGTCATATTAGGTTAGTTCTTCTTCTAAGTTCTCTGTGATCGCTCGCCATGTGGCTTTTGTTGCGTTTTGACTTTGTAAATTTGTTTTCGGCTCTCACCCCCATTATGCCGTAAAACCTTTGTACTTTCGTTTAGCCATCAAGATATCCGCCGGGGTGAGTCTATTGTTGGCCCCTATGTTCTTGAGGCATCTGTATGTCCAATTAGATATCCTGCGGAGTGATGAGAGTCAGGCAGGGTCCTATCACATAGTCACCTCCTCCGTTCATAGTACGATCCTGCAGCAGTTGTTATTCGAGCGTTGTGCCCAACACTTGGCAAAGTGTAGGCCCGTTCTTTTTGCTAGAGAGAAGTATCAATCATACCTGAGGGTAATTACTAATTTCTGCGGCAGATTTGAGTCCAATTTTCCGCTGGCTTTCCGTTGGTCTGGTTTGAAACCTATTGGTTATTCTGTTGTTGAGTCTTTTGATGAAGGTGTTGGGTTTTCTTGGAGAGCTTACAGAAGTTTGGGTACGAGTTATACATGTATAGATTCTGCAATGGGTTTGTTTGTTGATATCGCTGGGACTACCACTCCTTTTGGTTGGTTTTGATGAGACAGGGATCACTTATTTGGCAACCACCAATGATGGGTGGTTGCCTTACTTGGTCGACAAAGGCATCAAGTTTGTTCATTATCCTGCCAACCGAGTGAGGAGACAGTTCGAATTGGATCAAGACATTCCTGATGACCTCTCTTTTCTCATGGAGTCCCCTACTTCCATCCGACCCTTCATATGGCATACTACCTTCGAATTCTGGAGCCAACACTTCACTATAGTTATTGTTCCAGGCTCGCTGAGGGAGGGCCTCTGTACTCCTGCCATGCATGGGTATTGGCAGGCAGTGATGACTTCGTTCGAGCAAGAGCTGGTGGGTAGTCGCGATTTCTCCCTTATTCATCCTGATGGGCTCAGTATGGTTATTTTGGCTAATCCTCGATTGCTCCTGCCCTCCAAATCTGTGTTAGCATATGCCAGAAAATATAACCAGTCTACCATCTTTGAATGGGATGAAGAGAAAAGAGGGTGGTATTGGCACACCGGTGATTACCCTTCAGGTTGGAGAAAAAAGTTAAAGTGACGAACATTTCTGCACCGAGTAAGAAAGGTCCTGCGAAACTTAAGTCTACAAGCAAGTCCAAGCCTGCCACTCCACGGCCACCCACAGATGCTCCCCTTTCCAGCAAGACATGGGGTAGTAAGAGAAAGACAACCCTTTACCCTACATTTGCTACTGAGCGGAAAGTATGTCATCTCTAATCCTTTGCATATATTATTATTATTATTATTATTATTATTTTGACTTTCCCTGTGGCTAACCTAGACGTACTTGCCGACTCCTTTCTTTGATTTCGTCTTTTTTTTTTTTTTTTTTTTTGTAATCTAAGCATAAGGAGGACACATCTATTATCTATCCCATATTTCTTGACGAGCCTGAATTTGAGGTACATCCTTTTTTTTTTTTCCCTTGCATGTGTTTCGTCTGCCATATGCTTTTGCGTACCTCAGCCAACCAAAAGTTCCTTTGATCTTCGTATCCCTTTCTTTTTTTTGTCTTCTAGGATGAGCCTGAGCCTCTCTCTGTGTACCACTCCATAGCCGAGGAGCTTTCTACCTCCATGGGTGTACCTATGGAAGGCTTCTTTGATGGTGTTGATGTAGCATTTTCGACACCTGCCCCTTTTGCTGCACACGGGGCTCCTACTGAGGCTCCTACCTCTCCTACTGGGCTAGTACCTGTATATGAGGGTACTCATACTAGGAAGATTAATGAGGTCACCCTTGTTCCTACCGAGACACCTACTTCTTAAAGGGGTGTTACCCCTCCTGTTGCTACTCAGACCGAGCTTACTCCTCCTGTTACGCCCCTTGTTATCTCCACTAGTGACCCCTTTGCAGCTCTGTCTCAGGTTGTGAAGGACGGTTCTTCTCTGGTAGTCACTCCTTCCTCCATTCCTAGTTCTGCTACACGTGGACCCGATACTGACTTGTCCTCCGAGGAGTCTGAGGACATTCTTAAGGATCCTGACGATGAGCCGATCCTGAAGAAGAGGATTTTTGACTCTGACGAAGAGGAGAGTGCTCCACCCGAGACTAAATTTATGGGTATGTGCCTTCTCCCTTTTTTTGCTAAGTTCACTCTTCTCCTTTATTTGTATGCCTATTTTCCTATTTGCAGAGACCTTTGAGGGGTTAGGAATTGCAACAGACATAGGGATGCCCATAGCAGCTCCTCCTGTCACACCCATAGCACCCATTCCTGCCACACCTTTTGTACTTGTTTCTGCCGTACCTTCTGTACTTGTTTCTGTCCTGCCTACAGCCCCTATTGTCACTGGTCCCGGTGAGTTTCTTTTTCCTTATCTCCTTCTTTACTTCTTCCCTGTGAGTTTGTCTTTTTTAGATCACGGCTTCTCATTTCATGCCTTGTGCTTTCATGATAGGTCCAGTCCCTACTGTTCCTTCTCAGTTTGAGGTGGGTAGCAGTTCTGCCATAATTCCGGATCCTGTGAGCAAGGCTGCAGCCTTTATTGCACGCTTTGATCAGCCTGAGGTCAACAATCTTGGACCTGCAGATTTATAGGGCTTTAGACCTCCCTATGTAGACTTCCACGACTTTAGGGTCCGCAAGGATTGTGCTTCTCACTTGGTGACGGTCTACAACAATTGTGGTGACTTCATGCAGGGATTCTGTCTTAGTTGCTCCGCTAGAGAGCATTTCTTGAAGATGTTGAGGAGTGTGCTGAACGATATTGAGCACAACTTCGTTGATACTGTTTCCTCCAAGAGGATCCTGCAGTGGAAAGTCGCGATCCATGAGCTTGTTAATGTTGGTTTTGCTGTGGAGTTCATCTTGGACCACCTCCGTGAGATTGCCCGGGCCCTTTTTATGAAGAGGGTTCAACCTGCCGTTGATGCTATTGATTCACGTCTTGAGGTTCTGAGAAAGGAAGTGGCAGACTTAGAAGGCCGTCACGAGCGCCTTCTTTCCAACATTGGTGGGTCCAGCCATTTTAGAGATCAGCCACTCATTTCTGGACTTTGTTGATGATGATGCAGTTTCTTCTTGCTTTGTTGTTTCCGTTCTCTTATTATCCTATTTAGTACACTTTATGTTTCCTATAACACTTGTTTGGATAGTTTGCCACAATTTGGGTTTGTAACTTATGATGCTATACTTTGCTACTGTTTTTGCTTTTGCTATGACAGGGAATACTAATATTTCGTACTTTTTCATTACGTTCTCATGAAAGCATGTTACAATTTTGTCTTGTTGTTGATACCCCATTTTGCAACCCGTATTTAACCCCACATAGAGGGTAAAAGGGTACTTTTACTTTGAAAATATGTATCTTGATTCTGGCCATTAAATCATTAATCTCATTTCACCAAAATAATTTTGATGTTGTAACAATCAAATCAACTGGTTATAAGCCCTGATCGGACCACCAGATTGAAAGTTATTATCAAATTAAGTTTTAATGGTTGAGATGCACTATCACAAATTGAGTCCAACTATATGTGATTATGAATAATTGATTTCAATTGGTTACAAGTGTAATCAATTGGAGATCAATGATGTGTCATAATTTGATTGGTTATGACTATATTTTATGGTGAGATTACATACACCTAATTAATTAGATAGTTAAACATTAATTATTCAATGAGTAATTTGTATAATTATCTTTTAATTAGAGTAAATTTGGAATCAATTAAGTCTGAAATGGGAGTGATTGGAGCCATTTAATGTTAATTGGGAGCTAATTTGGGACCTATTAATATTAATTGTGCTGAAACCATTTTCTAACAAATGACCTCTGCTCACCATTTCATCAATATCTCTTAGAATATTTTGAATCTGTGAATGAGGTTAATTTTCCCAGAAACTAGACATCTGGGGCTTCAATTTGAGTACAAGAACGGGGCAATTCCAATCAGAATTGTTAGATATGATTTTTTTGAAGTTGGCTCTACAAGCTGTTACAGTAGTTACGGGAAAACCGAATTTTGGCTTGCTCTTCACTCCCACCAATCTCTCCATTTAATGCACCAGATTTTTCCCAATGCTAAAATGAGGTCTAGGTTCATAATTCTTTGTCAACCCTCATTAAATGGCCTTCCATTCATATTTCCTCCACCAATACTATATAAACTCTCCCTCTCCTTCATTCCAAAGCACACAAAAACCTCTCTCTTCTCCTCTCTTGAGTTCTAGTGAAGTTGAGTAGTCTTGTAATATCTTAGTCTTCCTAAGATTCAAGGTATTCAGTGAGACTCAAACTCTCTCTCCTAGCTCTTCTTTTCCTTCACCCTTAGGATCTCCCTCAAAAGTTCCTCCTCCACCATATGGATCTTACATGAAGGTATAATCCCTTTTCCTAATTGTTTTTTTGTGTTGCCATGATGAGAGTTTAAGATTAAAGTATGAAAGTAATCACTTAAATTTCCTTGAATATGTTTGAATGTTCTTAATTGTTCTTATATATTCTTCACATGTTCTTGATTGTTTATCATATGTTCATGCATAAACACTAGTTTTGATCTTAAATCCACATAAAAAATATGAAAAACATGTTTGGTTCATAATTCTTTCAAATTCTTGAATCTAGGATATCATCATACACACACATTCACTAGAATTTATTTTGAAAACATATTGGATAATGTGATATGAATGTTGGCCACCATAGTCTAGAAAACCGGTTTCACCGAGCAAGGTGGGTGCCTAACACCTTCCCACCTTGTAACATAGCCTCCAAACTTAGATCAAGGGTTAGTAGATCAAGTGCGTATCTATGTAATTTTCAATTTTTTGATTGTAACTAGGAAACAAAGCCATGTACTTTATCTTAGATTGTATCTAGGACCAACGCCATATAATTTTCCTATGATCAATGTAAATTTCAAATTAATAAAATGATGAATTTTTTTTTCAATTATGGTTTTCTTATTTTTCCAATAATTAAATAAGTGGCGACTCCATTGTTAAACTCTTAATTTAAAGGGGAAAATATAACTAGTCAAACCTCCATTTTGAGAGGCAATAACACGACTCCACCTATTCACGTGGGTTTGGCCCAACATCCTATAAAAAAGGGGGCCGGGGGCGCGGTCTCTCACACTTGTGACATAGACACTTGAAAGAAGGAAAAGGTAAAGGAAACATGAAGGCTTTTTTTTTTTTTTTTAACCAAACAAAAGAAAAGGACGGCCACATAACTTTTCTTCCTAGGCATAATAACGTTTCAGCCATTTCCCATTGATGGGATCCATTAAGTCTCTGCCATCCATTTGAGTCAAACGATAATACCCACTTGGATACACCTCCCTTATCACAAGGGGTCCTTTCCACTTTGGTGCAAACTTGGATGGTCCTGCCAGGCCACGTCTGACGTGGTCTGCTACTTTTAACACAAGTTGTCCTTCCACAAACACTCTCTCTTTAGTCATCCTGCCGTAGGCTTCAATCATCTTTTGCCTATATCTGCAGCTGCGCTCCTAGGATTCTTCCCTCTTTTCATCAAGTCCTTCTAGATCTTCGCATCTTTTTGCCGCAAAGACTTATTCTTCCCTTTCTTTTTCTCGCATCTGCATGACTCTCAAGGATGGAGTTATTATTTCTGCTAGGCCTACTACCTCAGTTCCATAGACCAAGGAAAAATGTGAGAAACCTGTGGCTGACTTTGGTGAGTTTCTATAAGCCCAAAGAGCATTCAGCAGGTGCATTGCCCATCCTCCTGTGTACTTTTGGCTCATCTTACTGATAATCTTTATGAGAGTCTTGTTCGTTGCCTCTACTTGCCCATTTCCTTGATGGTAATAAGGTGATGACCGGTGGTGTTTGACTTGGTAGAACTCTAGCATCCTTCTTACATCGTTGTTGACGAATGGTGTGCCATTGTCGCTGATGATCCTGTGGGGCACCCCAAATCTTACAATTATATTCTCCTTGATGAAGTTTGCCACTACCTCTCATGTGGCTTTATGGAGTGGTACTGCTTCTGCCTATTTAGTGAAATACTCTGTAGCCACTAGTATCCATATGTATCCATGCGAAGGTGGGTTAACTGGTCCCACTAAGTCAAGCCCCCAAGTGTGGAAAGGCCATAGGGTGACCATGCTATGTAAACTCTACCAGGAGCCAGAAGCACGCTTATGCGCAAACTATGCCTCGCATGTCAGGAGCACGCTTACGGCAAGCAGAGCTATTCTGAATGAGTCATGGCAAACAGACATGATAATAAAACAAAAAGAAAAATGCTTCGGCTGCTTAAGTAAATAGTTAATCCTTTCTTAAGGAAGATGATCGCGATAACAATAATTAAAGAAAACAAGTGAATAAGTGGTCAGCATGTGGGTCACTCCAAAAGAAGAAAGAAGTCAGAGTAAGTCTGGCCCGCAGGACCAAAAACCAGAGAGGGAAGAACGCCTTCTCTCAACACAATTAATTTCCCAGGAGAACTCTTGCCACAGAAATTAACCACTTTGAGAGAAGCGAACCTAAATGGTTAGTGCCCGGAGAAGTCCTTTTGCTTGTGAAAGAGAGCAGGATTTTGAGAGGGAGAGAGGGAAATAACCTATTGGTGCATGCCTGCCGATCTAACTCTCTGTTTTCTTTTTTGTTTTCTTTCTTTTTTTTGTTTTAGTTTTTCTCTTATCTTTCTTTTCTTTTCTTTTGCTCTTGTTTTCTATTTTTGTGATTTCCTCTCAGATGGTTGCTACTGTGATTCTTGTCCCCCCTCCCTTCGCACGGTAAGGGCCTCATTTTATAGCTCTTACCGTGGCCAGATTTTACTGTTTTAGCCCTTAACAACCTTTATCTGGTCTGGGTGTACTGGCTGACCACCACTGAATTGTCTGTGTGCCACTCCCCATATCCAGACAAAGAGGACTATTTTATTTGTTTGTCTGCCGTGGCTCTTTCTATCCCTCATGGCATACCCCTAGTGGTTCCAACTCAGCCTTGCTTCTTTTAGGAGGTATGTCATCCCAGCATGACGTATCCCCCAAAAGAAGTTGAGCAAGAACCCCAAAATAGGTTTTCCCCTCTCCCCACCGCCAAACCATGCCCTCTTACTTCTGACCCATGACCTTACCATGTCCCATATTAGCTGGGTACAGGTTGGTGATGTCTGGGCCTTGCGCGTGCCTTCCTTCCATATGTGTCCAAAATCTGCCTGCTGCTCATGCGTCCGCTGCAGTCTGGAGGCTTGCCTGCACTATTTGCCGTCCGTTCTTGACTTTTTATGTGAGTTGCTTTTTGATTTCCCGCTCCCCTTAGGGGCTGGGCTTTATTTGATACTGGGGCTTTACATTTCTTTCAGCCCATTTCTTGTTTGCCCTTACTTCTTGTCATATCACTTCGTCATTCCTGCTGTAATGACTTAATCCTGCTAGACCTCTTTGGGCCAGCCATTTATTCTTTCCCCCTGTGGTTTAGCATGTTCATTGGTTTTCTTACTTATGGGCTCCTTTGTCTCTTTTGTCTTTCCCTGGGCATCCTTGGCCCGCTTGCCCTTTTTTGGGCTTTCTTGGCCCTTTTACTAGCTTTGTACTCCCATAGGCTTTTATTAATTTCATTGGGCTTCCTTGGCCCAATTACCTTATTCTCATCCTTAAGGCTCACGGGCTTGCCATCAACCCCTTACTTTCTTTGCTTGCATTACTTCAGGCTTGCAGTGGCCCATTCTCACTTTTCCATATCATATGCTGCCCATGGGTCTATTATTTCTTTCTTTCCGGGCTTCTTTAAGCCCATTTACCTCCTCAAGGCCCATTTGTTTATTTCATGGGCCTGTGATCCATTATTCCTGCCGCTTGGGCTTAATGGTTTTACTTTCCGTTTACCACTCCTTTGCTACCCGTGTTGCTGGGCTGGGTTTTCTTCTTTCTACTTGGGTTCCCAAAAATGACCCTCAACACTCATCTTATAGATTTTATCCTAAGTTGAAACTTTTATAGAAGTTCTATGTTTAATTGTTAACAAAATATGAGTGCATAAGTTATGCATTCTTTAAACGAAATCTAAGTAATTAATTTTTGAAAAAAAAAATATAGGCGCAACCTACTTTTTCTACTACCCCGAGACTTGTATGCATTTTTTTTTTCCTATCTGAGAAGATTTTATTATTAATCAATTCATTGTTGCATGCCACAATCCAAACAACATTCTTTACTAATGCTTTCAATAGGAACTACAATTATGGAGAAGTCAATAAAGATCTAAAGGTTGATTTGTTGAACCATCCGGAATACATTGAACAAAATGCTACCTTAGCCTACAAAGTTGCAATTTGGAGGTGAATGACACCAATTATAGAGCATCAACCTTCAGCACATGACGTCTTTATTGGCTATTGGAAACCCACAAAGAATGATTCTTTGGCCAAGCAAGTTTTTGGCTTTGGTGCTACCCTGAATGTACTTTATGGAGATCTTGTTTGTGGTCAAGGTGATAATGAGTCCATGAACAATATCATGTCTCATTACCTATATTACCTTGATCTTATGGGTGTTGACTGAGAGGAAGCAGGGCCTCATGAAGTGCTCAACTGTGCTTTCAATTCATCCTCTTCCTCGTCTCCTTAAGCTTCGTTTGGTGTTAATTACTAAGCCATCCTTTCTTGAACTAATCCTTTTCTAAGGTAATGCATTAATAAAGTTTTAAGAACCTATTAAGTAACTAAAGGAAAGGCTCAAACATGAAGGAAAGTAAGAATTTGTATAAATTGCTTGTTTATCTTTGTACTAAACTTGCTTGGACAATAGGAGTTGTAATGATCTGTAGCTTCCTTTTGCTATAATTGGATAATTTTTTAGATATATTTTTCTTGTGGAATTTGTGTTATTGTATAATTATTTAGTGTGGATTGTATGTGAACATTTCTATTGAATGATATGCATTTTTGTTGTGAAATCTTGGAATATGTCCCACTTTTGGGCTACAATATGCCAAGATCTCCCTTGTCACTTTTTTCTTCTTCTTCCTTTTGGCATGGGTTGATAATTTTATGGGTAGCCTTGATTTTCTGGCATGGGTTTCATTTGGTTTCATGGGTGGATTTGATTTTGTGATATGGGTTTGATTTAATTACTTGTGATGATTTTTTTTTTTTTTTTTCATTATAAGCAAGAGAGGGTGGATTTGATTTTGTGGATGGTGGATTTGGATATGTGAACGGTTGATTTGGATATGTGAACAACCCTTTCGTTGGGTTTTCTTTGAGATTTCATTGTAAAATTAGTGGGTCTTTAAAGGATTTCACAGAAGAGATGGGAGATGGGGAGAAAAGAGAGAGACGAAGAAGAGAAGAGAACTAAAAAGAAGAGAGAGAATAGAGTGCAATGGTAATAAAATAATAGTAAATGTATTATACATGTTAGATAAGTACTCACTTTTAAAAAAAAAATAAAAATACATACTCATATCAAATACACAATTATATATATATATATATATATATATTTTTTTTTTACTTTTAAAAATATGTTATTAGAAATATGTTACCAAATACATTTTTTTTGTATTATAAGTTGTCAAAGATGAGAAAGCTAAGAGTCGAATAAAAGTGGCCAATGATATCTCTAGAGTTTTCAATCCCCATATGCAGACATAAGAGTCTAAACAAACTTCCTAAAATGTTAGATCTTTTTAAGCTCCCCTACCCCTTGGAGTTTTAAAACTTTATATAATTTCGATGCTGTTGTTACTGTACGACAAAGTGGTATTTGTTGTATTTTGCCCGAATCACATTGGTCAGGGACGACATGATGTCATGATGAGAGCGATGAGTGCATTCTAAGAGTTAAAACACCTTAGTTTCTCCACCTCTCTTCCCTCTTCAATTCACATACGCATGAGAGGAGATCTACCCAAACACAACCCACGCACGTTATGAGTCTAGTGAGTGTCTTGGACTATTGGAGCTTAACTGCATATTTAGCCAATAAGGCAATTAGATAGTATTGTAGGATCCAAAAAGCTAATGAAGAAAAGATTCCAATTAGCCTTTTGGTAGTAGTAGCTTGAAGAGCTTAAGTACAGAGGATAGATTAGACTTAGAGGGTCTCTTTGATTATATTGGATGATGGTCCAAAAATATACTCGTCCACTATCGTGAAGGACGATCTATAAGCACGATCACAACGACGACACCTTCTAAGATGGCCGCCTGACATTGACGTGGCCATCGTCCTTCAATCAAGACAAGCCGTTACAAAAATAGCCATGAATACCAATGCCGTTGGAGGTGTATTCGTCAACTTAACACCTGGCCCAAACGTTACAGATTCTGCAATAACACCATCATTATTACGGGACCAACGGATAGAAGAGAAAGGAACACTCCTATATATATTCGTGAACAAGAATCCAAAAAGGTACAGAAAAACACATACTATACATTTTATTTACTACAAATATGATCTTCCCCTGTTCCAAGGCTTATTTCTAACTTTGGCATCGGAGGCTCTGTGGCTGGCGCCACATCGGTGACCACTTTTCTTGTATCTCGTGGTCCTTTCAGGGTCTAGAACGACCATAGATGATCCTAGTCTGGACGAACATCTCTACTGACGATCCTAGCATCATCAGTTTGGCGCTGTCTGTGGGAACTACATTTGTTATTCTTGAGCATTCAGTTCAAGAACACCTTCCTATTCTAACGAGATGGAATCCAGTTCTAACCCAGACCCTGTTGCATTGGCCCTACAAATTCAAGCACTTGCAGCCACAATGGAAGAACTCACCAAGCAGAACCACGAGATGAGGCAACAACTGCAATAGGGAAATAACCACACAGAAGTCAATAGAGACGAAGACAGAGACAGTCATAAGAAGAGGGCCAGCACTTCAGAAGAAGTGAACTCAAATTTCGTCAAGGAGATGAGGAAAGAGATGGACGAGCTAAGAAAAATGCTATTAAGGGAAAAATGGATCAAGGATTGGACAGAATCATCAGGAAATCTAACTCTCCCTTCGCTACAGCTGTCCAAGAATGTCCGATACCCTCCAAGTTCCGCTTACCCCAGCTTGAACCCTTTGACGGATTGAAAGATCCATTACATCATTTGAACACTTTCAAGATGACGTTGGGTCTTCAACAGCCCCCTAATGAGATTCTATGCCGATCCTTCCTAACTACCCTAAAAGGAGCAGCCTGGGAGTGGTTCACCAAACCACCAACATCGTCCATTGATAACTTCGAGCAGCTAAGCAGTTCGTTTATTTGTCACTTTGTGGGCGGACAACGTCCAAAAAGAACAGCCGATCACTTGCTCACAATCAAACAAGGAGAAAAAGAAACTTTGAGGTCCTATGTGACGCGCTTCACACGAGGAATGCTGGAAATGGATGAGTCAGATGATAAGGTACAGCTTACAACCTTTAAAGCCGGATTAAAGTCTAGAGACTTTGTGATTTCTTTGGTGAAGAATCCTCCCAAGATGATGGCGGAAGCACTATTAAAAGCACAGAAATATATGAACGCTGAAGATGCACTGGCAGCCATAGACAGGATGGAAAAGACAAAGGAGAAGAGGAAAGAAAAAGAAGACGACCGAAGGGGGCAAAAAAGAGATCGAGCGGACCGACGTAATGACGATGGTAATAGGCGAAGAGACGATAAAAACCCACGACAAACGAAGTTCACACCGCTAGCGATGCCAGTCGATCAGATTTTGGCGGAAATTAAGGACGAACAGTGCCTTAGATGGCCTAGGCCACTCCAATCACCACCTAGTGTGCACGACAAGAGAAAGTATTGCCGTTTTCACAAAGATCATGGGCATTACACAGAAGATCGCCGAGACCTGAAGGAGCAGATAGAAGAACTTATCCAGAAAGGGAAACTTCAAAAATATGTGAAAAAAGGAGAAGTCAGTAGATACAGTAAGAAGGAACACCAAGGAGATATCCAAAGAAGTAAGGGTCAGCCACCTCGTCCACAGAATGCAAGAGGAGAGATAAAAACCATCGCAGGAGGACCATCCACTGGAGGGTCTTTCAGATCCCTTAGAAAATCACATCAAAGGCAGGTAAACAGTGTTCATAGCTTACCACCCTCAAAGCAGCAACGAACAAACCAAGATATGTATTTCTCAGAGGAAGATGCCAGGGGAATAAAGCAACCTCCTGACGACCCACTGGTCATCATGATCATGATTGAAGGTTTCAACACAAGGAGAGTTCTGGTTGACAACGGGAGCTCAGCGGATATCATTTACCTGTCCCCCTTCTAGCAACTGAAGGTAGACCCAAAAAGACTTCGTCCCTTTGAATCACCTCTCGTCAGCT
>CM043317.1:53289173-53318840 GCA_023736055.1 Quercus glauca
GTGAAAATATTGTAAAATTTGTTGTGTTAATATAACAATATATACATCAGCTTATATAAATATTTAAAAGGAAAAAAAAAACCATAAACAAATTACTAAAAAAAAAAAAAAAAAATTAGGCACAATAGCTACAGTGCCCTTTGGTACTGTAGCTACCGTGCAAAAATACTGTATTAATAAATGTCACAACATTTTTACAAAACATTTATTTTCAGTTGTGGTTGGTCACAGTTTCATATTTTATTATTTTATTTTGACTTATAAGAAATTAACACCTCAATAATTGTGAAAATATTGTAAAATTTGTTGTGTCAGTATAACAATATATAAAAAAAAAAGTACAAACGGAAGACTAAAAAAAAAATGTAACAACTGTAGCTACAGTGCCGCTTGGCACTGTAGCTATTGTGCAAAACTTAAACAAAAGGGTTTTAAAAAAAAAAAGACTCATGAAACCAAAGCATTGTTGCAGTTACAGTGCTGCACAGTGAAATACGTTGGGTGCACAGTGCCGAAGCATTGTAGCGGGCATAGCCACTTTTATATATTTGTAAGAAATTGACATGACAATAATTATGAAAATATTGTAAAATTTGTTGTGTCAGTATAACAATATATATACCAGTTTACATAAATATTTAAAAGAAAAAAAATAGATTACTTAAAAAAAAAAAAAAAAAAATTAGCCACTGTAGCTACATGCCGCTTGGTAAGGTAGCTATAGTGCAAATATACTATACTAATAAGTGTCACAATATTTTCACAAAATATTTATTTTCAGTTGTGGTTCATCACAATTTTATATTTTATTATTTTGTTTTGATTTATAATAAATTAATACCTCAATAATTGTGAAAATATTGTGAAATTTGTTGGGCCAGTATAACAATATATATAAAAAAAAATAAAAAATACAAACGGAAGACTTAAAAAATGTAACTACTGTAGCTACAGTGCCGCTTGGCACTGTAGCTACTGTGCAAAACTTAAGCAAAAGGGTTGGAAAAAAAAAAAAAAAAAAGATATGTGCCTCACGAAAAGCACTGTTGCCGCTACAGTGCGTGCACAGTGCAATACGTTATTTGCACAGTGCCGAAGCACTTTAGCCGGCGGAAAATTATTGTGTACTCCCAGAGTACCATAAATGCGTACTCCCTCCTCTCACATGAATGGTGGGTCCCACTAATTAAATTCATGGTGGGACCCACCATTTATGTGAGAGGAGGGAGTACGCATTTATGGTACTCCGGGAGTACCTAATAATTTTCCGTAGCGGGCATAGCCGCTTTTATATAAGATATATTGTGAAAGGGAGAAGACAGGGGAGTAATTTAGGATATTGTAAACCTTGTGTCCAAGTGCAATACTCTGACAGGTGGATCTAACATTAATACACAACCCTTTTTTTAGAAGAAAATACAAAACACTTGATTGTGTAAAATGCAGCAAATGTGATGATCACTTTTGTGAAAGTGTGAATTCAAAATTACAAATTTTGTTAAGAAATCCGCTAGGTTTAGGCTGGGTTTGGATCCGCGTTTGCAGATCCACGTTTGCGTTTGCGTCTCTTTTTTTTTTTCACGCGTTTTAAGAGGTTTGCGGCTACTGTTCACGGCTACTGTTCATGAACAGTAACCGCAAATGTTGACTTTTCCATGATGAATAGTGTATCCATGCATTGTTTACGGACCCACAAATATCACTTTTTAGCATTTTTTTTCATTAAAAATGGGTCCCACGGCACTATTCACACATTTAAAAATTATTTTGCTACAATGTTTTCAGTTTTCAGTTCAGTTCAGCAAAATAAGTTGTATCTAAATGGACCCTTAGTATTTGAGTAACGTGTAGCAACGTAGAAGTTAATGCCAAGCCTAATTTTTTTTGGTAAATCCTTAACTACTAAGAGATCTTGGGTTCGAACCGTAACTATACCAAACACCGATTTGTTTCTTGCCCTAATAATAAAGAACAATCATCATAGAGCAGACAATATATATTGAAATTCTATTATACATGGTGACATCAAGGTCATGTGTTGTAGTGTTTGGTATTCGTGTAAGGATGATATCAAGGACCATTTAGGAATATTTTTGGTGCTCAAAAAACTTGAGAAACTCTCATTAGATAAAAATGAAAACAAGAATGAATGTTGGGTTCCAATCATGCCATAACACCCTAACCCCAAAGAGAAAAGAAATTAAGAGGAATGTTAAAACTTTTTTTTTTTTTTTTTTTTTGGTTCTATTTATTTGAGTCACTCTAATTAAAATAACATTTCTCTTGGATAAAATTCTTTTCACTTGTTCCAAGTTCCAACATCAAACAAGAATCGATAATCTGCTTGCTGAAATGCCCTTAGAATATTTGTCCCTTGTTGAGAAGTAGGCAAGATAAATATGCAAAAAGTATCATCGTAAAATAATTGGAAGACTCGATGACCACCAAGCTCAAGGTTTGCTCCGAGAAAATCAATTGTTAATGACGGAAATTGTTGATTTTCGGTTGGGATGACATCATAGCAAAGGTCATAAGGTAGCTCTAAATGCACCGTAGGATTCCAATTATATGCCTGTAAGTATTTAACCATCTCAACTCTGACAATGTTATATGCATTTTGAACAAGATAAGTTAATGCAGATCCTGTATCAATAACAAACCCGCCCTTAAAATCACTTCTTAATTGAAACTCTACTGGATCTATAGGAAGCTTCTTGCCCTCCATGCTAATACTCAACACTTCCACATAGTACATATTTACGCTGGGTATTATGGTGTTGTTTGTACTGTTTCTTGACCAGTTCCTCTAATTTGTGCATCTTTGCCAAAATGTAAATAAGTATGGGTATCCTGTTTATTGGTCCAATAAGAAAGGCAATAATAGAATTGTATAATAGAATATGTGATGTCGATTGTATTGTAAAATGATATTTTAAAATAGAAAATATAACTTTTTGATGTGTCAAAATAATATTTGTTTACAACACTTGATGCTAGTGCTCTAACAGTTAGATTTGTTTATTCGGCTAGTCATAAATCCAGCTATGACTAACGACAGTTTTTTTATGCCTTTGTGGTTCTAAGGTTTTTTTTTTTTTTTTTTTTTTTCTCACTTCTTATGGCCTTACTATTTAGTTAGAATTTTTTTATAACTTAATGTAATTCAATTTGGTATCTAAGATAAGTCCATATTTCCTGGTCATCTGATGAAAATCCAATATTGGTGACTAGAACTCTTCGAACATTTTAATATTCTTTTGAGATTATCATTCAATACAACAATAGTATTCACATTAAGGCTCTTAAAAGTGCTAAATTGACATTTTAACACCAACACTAAAAAGCTCACTGCATTAAAGGAGCTGAATCAAAAATATTTTAACTTCTAGCTACAGTTTACCGCTATCTATAGCAGTTACTGTAGTAATAAGTTATACACCTATTTTCTTATTCGTTGCCTCTCTCTACTATGTTAAAAATAATAATAATAATAATAAATAAAATAAAATTCTTTCTTTTTCCTCTTTATATCTTCTTTCTTCTGTCACCGTGCCCACTACTCATCTCTCTTTTTCCTCTTTATATCCTCTTTAGCATTAGAGAATTCCAATTCTACTCTATTTTACTATTCCAAAAATGTACTTTATCATTATACCATACCAATTTACAATACCTTCGCATCCCAAAACTCTATTTTTATTAAAATATTATTTTTTAACTTTTCTTTATTATTTCTTTCCAACCGTTTTTTAATCCCATTTTCCTGGGCTTTTCAACAATCACACACACACACAGAGCCACACACATCGATCAAAAAAATCATCACCGGAGCCACCGGAGCAAACCCATATAAAAAAAATCATCACCGAAGCCACCATCGGAGCTCGCCATCAACCTATCCCAGCCCACCGATCCAAACCCAACTTGCCAATCCACGATGAGAGATGAGAGAGAGGCCGTGTGAAACACCAGAACCAACCTCGCCGGACCCAAACACTGGCGATCTCTGACGACCAACAACCCACTTTAGCCACAACCCACTTTAGCCACAACCCACTTCAGCCACATCCCAACCACATCCCAAACACCGAACCCAACCATGACCCACAACCCCTTTAGGCACTGGTCACAGAGAAAAAAAAAAAAAAAAACCACAGTGACCCATGCCAAAAACAACCACCACCACAGTCACCCACGCAGTCATCCACACCCAAAAAAAAAAAAGCAACCACAGAACTGAAATAATGAGATAGAGGAGAGAGCAAGGTGTTTGGGTCTGAAGAGAGGAGAGAGTAGATGGTGAAACAGAGAAGGAAGAAAGAGAAGAGAACTGAAATAATGAGATAGAGGAGAGAGAAATTTCGGGGGAAAAGGTGAATAAAATAAATATTTTTTTTTTTTAGAATACTGCTGTAGTACAATTCTAACTTTAGAATTGTACTATAGCACTATTGCAAAAAATTTTGCAATAGTTGGGTTTACCATTCTCTAGTGCAAAGCATTTTAAGGCTTAAAATGCTAAATTGTCCTTAGATTTGGCATTAGCATTCTCCAATGCTAATGCTCACATGACATAAAACCATCCATCTTCTCCAAATTCCCTTCTCTTTAACGTAAATTAACAAAAAAAAAAAAATATTTGATTTATTCGGTTGCAACCGAATCTAAAGCCAAAACTTCAAGGTGATCTCTTCTTCGTCTTGCCATCGCTCTCTCTACTCTCTCCTCTCTGCTTTCGTTGTGGGTTTGTTGGGGTTGTGGCGGTGGTTGTGTGGTGATGTCGGTTTTGTCTCAGCTCTTTCTTATCTCGGTGGTGGGTTGATTTTGGAATGGGTTTTGTCGATGGAGGTGTTTCTTAGCGGCAGTGGGTTGCTGGGTTCTTGTTTGTGGTTGAAATTTTGTGGATTTTTTTTTAAAATTTTTTTTTCCCGATGGTGGTGGTAGTGGCTGGCGGTGTTGGTATATTTTAATGGGTTTTGTGGTGGATTGTTAGGGGTGGCAAAGTAAGCCCAAACCCATTTGTCTACCCAAAACCACCTACTCTAATTGAATCCAAACCCACCCAATTATTAGTTGAGTTAAATGGGCATCAACCTAATTAGACAACCCAATTAGATCCAGCGATTATTGGGTTTTAACTAAAAACCCATTGAAGTTCATTTAACTCAAAAACAATATACCCAAATTCAACCCAGCCCTTTCCATATATATATATAACTCAGCCCTCAGACAAAATTATACACTAATTTTCTTATTTCTGTTTCACTAACTTTCTCGACAACCAAACACATTCCAATTTCGTTAATATCTTTAACAAAAGCATTAAAAGAGAGCTCACCAAAGTCCATTTCTAGCGGCTTCGAAGCATCGAAGGAAGCATTTTCCAAACATTGAGAGAAATTCAAGATGGAATTGAAGCTAGAAACGATTGGATGATCGACGAGAAGAAGAAGGACGAGCTTGACCTGAATGTGATTGTCGAAGGCTGTGAAACTGAGCGGCGACTCGGGGTCAAGCAAAACCCTAGGAATCGGAGCATTGTTTGGCTTTTTTTTTTTAACCCTTCTTAGCTTCGCACTCGCGGTTTCTTTTTTTAGATCCAAAATTCGTTTGGTTGCTAAGAAAGTTGAGGAATTGATAGTTTTTATTCTTCACTGTCTTCTTTTTTTGAATTTGGTGTATGTAATAGAGCCATTTGGCTATATTTGGTTCGATTAAGTCAAAGTTGCTTCATTTGGCTTCTCTTTTTTTTCTTTTTTTTTTCTTTTTTTTTTTTTTTGTGTTGGTTTTCGGTTTGTAAATAATTGGAATCCAATTTTCAAAATTCATTTCCTTATTTTTCTAAATTTTCTCGGCAACCAAACAGTGGACCACTTAGTTTCTTATCTTATTCCTCTATTTTCCCATTTTTGTTTCCCTAACTTTCTCGACAACCAAACGCATACCAATTTCGTTAATATCTTTAACAAAAGCATTAAAAGAGAGCTCACCAAAGTCCATTTCTAGCGGCTTCGAAGCATCGAAGGAAGCATTTTCCAAACCTTGAGAGAAATTCAAGAGGGAATTGAAGCTAGAAACGATTGGATGATTGACGGGAAGAAGAAGGACAAAATTAGACTATAATTTTGATAATTGAGTAATTGAGTGGGTTGAGGTTTACCCATTATAATTGGGTTGGGTTGGATTTGGGTTAGAAGCAATTAGTTAAATGGGTTTTAATGAGTGAATAAGTTTTATATACCTAACACAATTATGCCCACCCCAAACCCCCCCATTTGACACTCCTATGGGTTGTTGATAATGGTGGTTGTTGTTGTGGTTGTGGTCGTGGTTTTGTTTTGGGTTTTTATTTATTTATTTATTTATAGTGGGTTGTGGCTTAGTGGGCTTGTGGGTGGTGGGTTTGTGGTGGATGTTGGTAATGTTTGAGTTTTGGGCATGGTGGCTATTGATATTATGGTGGTTGGCAATGCGTAGTATTGTTAGGTTGAGAGGGAGAGAGAGACAAAGAAATAGAGAGAGAGAGAGAGGAAGAATAAAAAATATATAAAAAAAAGGAATAAAAAATAATAAAGAAATAATATTTAAATTAAGTGGGAAGACAGTAGAAGTTTTGATGTTGGTTGTATTGTGAAGTGAGGTGTTAAATGCTATAAATTGGCTTTTTGAGTTGCTAAATGTTAAAAATTTTAAAAACCTTGATGTGAGTACTCTAAGACATGTAGAGATATTCTGTATATTTTTATTTGTTTATTTTACTTACAAAATAAATCGAGTAAAAAAAAAAAAAAAAAACCAAACTAGAGATGCACATATAATCAAGCAGCCAAGATCATTCTAACAAATTCCTCATAATTAAAGTTGTATATTATCTCTCATGAATGAAGTAGATCCTTGTGTTGCTTCCACTACTTGTTTTGTATAAGATGCAAAACTATGTTTTTCAACAAGTTGTGCTGTGGGAGAGGAGCTCTAATCATGAAATTCAGGGGTTAGGGTTTAGGTTCATAATTGGGGGTTTTAGTTGTTAGTCACACGTGTGACGTGACTCCAAATGTGGTTGGAAGCTTACATGGATAGGTTAGTAATGATACGTAAGAAAAATTAATTAAATTTTTAACTAGTCATCTGTCACATAAGGTGTTTCCATTAGTGAGATGACGGTAGGGACCAAAATAAAACACACTCTTTTATTTTGGTGACTTAAAGCGGAAAATAAAAAAGGTAGAGACCAAAATGAAAATTTGGTCAAAATGTAGAAACCAAAAGTGGATTTACGCCTTAAAAAAAACAACTAATATTGTGATTAGCAAATGTTGTTTGTCTTTGGGTTAGTGGAATTTTCATAAAGTTGTAATACACTCCGGAATATAGTGATAAGTTGGAGTGTCCTTAAGAATATAGATATTATTTAAATGGGAACCATGCTTTAGTAGATTGGTCAGCCTATTAAGATTTTGCATATTATATAAATTAAATATAGTAAAAGTTAAACTTTGACTTGGAAATGATTTTGAACATAGTGAAGTTTACTTGTGTAGAATTACTACTGATAATTTAATACTTACAACAGGTGGACAAATGGGAATTCAAACTCTAATTCTCCTAATGTTATTAAATGTCAAATTTCTACGTAAATTACTTTTAGTTAATGATATAGCAAAGTTTAATTAATATGTGTAAAGTAGCTTAAGAGTTGCATATATATATATATATATATATATATATATAGAGAGAGTGAGAGATGGGTTCAAGTTACACATCGTGTAACTTTACAAGAGTTACACTTTTTGTGAACCATTGATTACTATTAGATCTAAGGATCAAAAAACACTTATAATAATATCATTATTACTTCCTAGAAATTAGTGATTTAGGCATTAACTCTTCTTATTAAAAAAAGAAAAAAAAAAACCACAGCATTAACTCTTTTTTTTTTCGTCCATATCATCATCTTCTTCCTCATTGGATAAACCTCCGATTTGATTGTTTAGTGTGTGATAGGCTATGACCCTTTGGAGTAATTCGTAGGTTTATCCAAGCCAAAGTCTCCACTTGCTTTAGATCTGCCTGAGGAAAATTTGGAGGTTGAAAACTATGCCATTTGTGGTCATTCTGGCACGTTTATAATGGAATGTGCCACTGTTTCTTTTTCTTTTATATTGTTCTTTTCGCAATCTGATAATCCAGACCCGTTTTTGTCCTTCATGTAAAGAAGATTTTAAAAAGGAAAAAAAAATGGAAACTTAACTAGTCTCAGCCATTACTGTTTCTAACTCTTTTTATCCTTAACAAACAACACGTAAACCTGCTTCACATGGATATGCACCAAAACATATATAATGCAAATATGCCACTTAAATAGGTGCATTCTTAATATATCAACAATAATGTGAAGTGGCATATGCAGTCTGGTATCGAAGAAATGGTGCACTAGAAAGGACGAATTGTCTCAGTCATTTGACTTTAGTTATGGGTAGTTTTGTGAAATCAATAATTATGGGATTATTTTTCAAATTTTTTTGTTCGATTGTATTGAAAAAAATATTATACGGTGGAAAGCAATAAATAAGGAGAGAGAAAAAGAGAGAGAATGCTAGTATTAATTAGGTAATAAGGTGGAAAACAATATCATTTAATGATTTTTTTTAATCGTTAGATTTCTTAAAAATCTACTGTGTAAAAAAGGTGTTAGTTTATAAGAGTTACACTTGAACCCATCTCTCTCTCTCTCTCTATATATATATATATATACACACACACACACACACACACATATAGAGTTGGTTAACCTAATGTAAATCTAAGTAATATTACACCACTCAATAACTTATTATTGAATTCATATTTTGAAAATCCAACCGTTGAATTACATGTTCTATATGTTCTTAACATGCATGACAAATTTCATGCCAATTAGATGTAATTTACCATTCGATCCATAAACTAACCTTATATGCATTATTTCAAGCAACAAAAACTTGAATTTTAAACAATTGATTGATGATATTGCTACTGATCTTTTATAACCTTGAAACTTTACACGTATGGAGAATATACGAAAATAATGTCATCTGACGGTGGATTTATCAAAATTTGCATTCAATTAAAAAATATTAATCGGTGTAACATTGTTCACCTAGTGTAACTCCACAAAAGTTACACATGTGAAGTTACACACTTTTATAGCAATTGATTCATCCCTTATAAGGTAGAAAGAGGAAGGATATCTTTCCAATGTGGAACAAAAGAATTCAAGCCAAAGGCAAGGCAAGGAAATCAAGCCAAAAAAGCCAAAGCCAAAGGCAAAGAATTCTTGAGTACCTACAGAATCATATCATGTAAAGATGCGGAAAAGTAAATAACACTACGATATGATCACCAAGAAAACCTATGAAACTAATCATTTTAAGGTAAAAACCTAGGGAGGATTTGACCTAACTATCCTCAAGGCAAACCAAATTTACTATAAGAGAATCGAAGTTTTTACAAAAGATTTAACCCTAAATCTAACACTACCTCATGTAGTGACTTACTAGCACGACCATGTGAGCACGACCATGTGCAAGCTCCAAATCCATGGACTCCTTATCTTCTTGGATTTATACCAACATAGCAGTCTTGCTTATGACTTTGAAATCCCACTCAAAAGTTTAGCAACACAAACTCTCCAGTTTGTGACTCTAAGACCACCCTTGAAGGTTTAAATCATCAGCTATTATTGATCTTTTTGCAGCAACTTCAGATCTACTGGTTCTAATGGTATGAGAATGATTTCCGACAGTGACTTTGAAAGAAGTAGGCACAATACTTTTTAAATCTCACAAGAGCACCTCCAAAGTCTCTTAAAAGCTCTCACATAACGTGGCTAGGGTTTCCCTTTTATATGTGGAGAAATTTAAGTGAAACACTGAACGTTTTCACGAGCTTAGGCCTGTTCAAAAATTTGCAGAAAAACTGTGCCTACAATTTTCGATCGGTCGAGCCTAATTCTTGATCGGTCAAGAAAGGCAGAACCTCACTTTTCTTTTTTGCAAACAGCTAGACTTCAAAACTTGAAACACCCTTATTTAAGCATTGCCTAAACACTTAGACTAGAAATATTTTGATCTTAGTTTGCCAACACAATACAATAATGATTCTAAATATTTAATTCTAAATCTTTAGAACCTAACATGGTCCATCAAGAGTTGGATATTACTTTGGAAGACAAACCTAAAGGGATGTCAAACAAGGATTGGGAAAAATTAATAGACAAGCATGTGGTGTCATTCGTTTGTGTTTGGCCAAGAATCAAATGTATTTTGTTATAAGGGAGACGAAGGCTAAAGAGCTTTGGAAGAAATTGGAGGACAAGTATATGACCAAGGGTGTGGGGAGTCGTCTCTACTTGAAGAAGAAGCTCTTTCATTTCCAATATTGTGCAGGTATTTCTATATTTGAGCACTTGAATGATTACATTAAAATACTTGCTGATTTGCAAATTTTGGAAGTTGATATTAGCAATAAGGATAAAGCTCTCTTGTTGTTGAATTCATTGCCTGATATTTATGATCATCTAATTACTACATTCTTGTGTGGAAAAGATGAGATTAAGTTCGATGATTTGTCTAATTTTTTGACTAATAATGAGTATCATAAGAAAGATAAACCAGCTCAAATGGACACGATGACTAAGGGTTTGATTGTTAAGGGCATATCCAATGATAAGAAACTTGAGAAATATGAGTGTGCCTATTGTCGTAAAAAGGGGAATTGGAAGAAAGATTTTCCTTTATTGCAGAATAAGGACAAAAATGATTCTAA
Organism: Quercus glauca; assembly: GCA_023736055.1. Lineage (NCBI taxonomy): Eukaryota > Viridiplantae > Streptophyta > Magnoliopsida > Fagales > Fagaceae > Quercus > Quercus glauca. Next base: position 53,299,980 of record CM043317.1, read on the forward strand.
TGCAAATGTAGCAAATGATAGTAATGAGGATTTTGATTTTGCATTGACTAGTTCATCATTTGTTTGCTATTCAGATTCAGATGAGTGGGTTTTAGGTTCAGCTTGCACCTTCCATGTGTGTTCGAAGAAGGATTGGTTGTACAACTTAGAAGAGTCAAAACTTGGTTCAGTCATCATGGGTAATGATCAAACCTGTGAGATTTTGGGGAAAGGTAAAATCAAGTTAAGATTGCATGATGAAATAGTTTGTTTTATGAATGAGGTTCGATAAGTACCTGAATTGAAGAGGAACCTCATCTCAGTTGGTTTATTAGAATCCAAGGGTTTCAAGATTGCTATGGAGAATAGAACTCTTAAGGTACTACATGGTGCTTTGGTAGTGATGATGGCTACACGTCATAGGAACATGTATTTCCTTATAGGGAATATTGTTGTACGTGGAGTAGCAATTGGGGAGGTTACTTCAGATACTATTAGACATTTGGAGCATATCAATGATAATACATTGTTTGAGAGTACTAGGAACTACAAATTTCAAGTTTGTGAGCCTTGTGCTTTGGAGAAGCAAAATAAGGTCAAGTTTAGTATAGTAGTTCATCATACTAGGAGTATGCTTGACTATGTACATGTATGGGGGCCTATTAAGGTTGCTTCTTTTGGAGGTAGGAATCACGATGTTATTTTTGGTGGTGACATGGTGATTAAGCCTTTGCATAAGTTCAAGTGTTGCTTGGACTTGTTTGGTATTTGCAATTTGAATTAGCCTATAGGGGCACTGTTGGATGTGACAGAGAAGGTTCATTTATGGTGATATGCACTTGTTTGGATTTTTTTTTTTTTTTTGGGGGGGGGGTGGGGGGGATTTGGTACCATCTTTGGGTGCATTTGGCATCCATTGGAACATTTGAATTTTTTTTTTTTTTGGATAATTTGCACTTTGTTCAGGTTAGGCTCTAAATTTGATTTAGTGCTTTCGTATTTGTAGCTTGAGAGATATTCTGTCAAGGTGGAGACTTGTTAAGGATTTGTATTGGTGGTCTACAAATTTCGTTTGTGAGGACTGATGGAATTCAAGCTAAGATGGAGATTTGTAGAATAAGGCTTGTGTACGATTTTAGACCCCTTAAAACACAAGTTGTTTAACCTAGTTATTTAGCCAAGTGATTACTTAGATAAATTATTCAGATCTAGGTTAACACAAGTAAATCATATCATGTAAATAATGCGAAAATATAAAGAACACAACGATATAATAACCTAAAAAAACCAAACCGGTCAAAAACCTGGGGAGGATTTAACCTAGCTATCTTCAAGGTAAAATAGATCCACTATGAAAGAATTGAAGTTTATACAATAAGACTTAGACCACTAACATCCTATTACTACCTTCAGTAGAAAACTTACTACCACGACTACATGACAACTCCAAGTCCACAGACTACTTCTTTCCTTGATCCACAGCAACCACAAGTTCTCCCACTTGTGTTTTCTTTAAGCTCTTGAAACAACAACTGAAGAGGTCACCAAGTTCTCGACATCAATCTTGATCTTGATAACCCTAAGTGTGTATGAAGGTAAACACCTTTAGATCTCACAAGAGATTCACACACACAGCATATCAACAACCTCTAAAATGTGGCTAGGGTTTTTCTTTTTATATTTGGAGCAAAACATAAAACCCTACACGTCATATGAGCTTGGGCTGAGTTGGAAATTCTGCAGAAAAAATAATCTGCACCAGGTTCAATTGATTGAGACTAATTTTCGATCGATCGAGCCTTGCAGAAATTGAATAGTAATTTCCTACAATTACTCAATTCCAACTTTACACATAAACACACTTTGAGCAGCCTAAATCTAGACTTTAAGTTTTGATCATGGTTTGCCAACATTACACATTGAAGTTCTAATACATTTAGATCCTAAAGTCTTAAAACCTAACAAACTTCCCATTTGGCAATCTGTGACAAAACACATAACAAAATTGAAATGCTTAAAGTTACAAAACAGCCCTATAAACAATTCAACCTAATTACTATCTATCAATTGCCAATGTAAACAGCAGCATGACTGAATAAACTTGTATATTCTTGAAACACTCAACAAACACATAAACGCATGTATGGAAAATACAAGTAAAACAAAATAAATTCTTGATTTCACAAAACAGAAAAATAAAAGACATATATCATGAATAACCTCATAATATAAATCAATAACCAATGTAGCATATGTGAAACAAGAAACAATAATAGAAATAAAAACATAAAACAAAGTATCTCCCCCTAACATATAAAACCCATAAAAATAAATACATCAAGATAAATACATCATGAGCCAAAAAAATAAATGCAACATGAAGCAACTAGATACAATCTAAAGCTCCAAAGCTCCAAAAACCCAAAATTTTCCCCTATTTCCATCAATATGTACTCCCCCCTTTGTGATGAATTGCCAAAGGGCAATCAAGGCTCATCATCAAAAGGAGGTGGTGGAGAAGACCACCGAACACTCGCCAAATCTGCATGCAAAGCTTGAAGCTCCGTGAGCACATCCACCTTCTTCTTCGGGTGATTCATCCATTCGGAGTATGTTGGATACTGTCATAACTGTTCAGGCGGTAGAGAGTTTATTAGGTTCTAAGACTTTAGGATCTAAATGTATTAGAACTTCAATGTGTAATGTTGGCAAACTATGATCAAAATTTAGAGTCTAGATTTAGGCTGCTCAAAGTGTGTTTATGTGTAAAGTTGGAATCAAATAATTGTAGGAAATTACTATTCAATTTCTGCAAGGCTCAATCAATTGAAAATTAGACTTAATCGATCGAACCTTGTGCAGATTGTTTTTTCTACAGGATTTCCAACTCAGCCCAAGCCTATATAACGTGTAAGGTTTTATATTTTTCTCCAACTATAAAATGAAAAACCCTAGCCACGTTTTAGAAGTTGTTGATATACTGTGTGTGTAAATCTCTTGTAAGATCTAGAAGTGTTTACCTTCATACACACTTAGGATTATCAAGATAAAGATTGATGTCGAGAACTTGATGATCTCTTCAGTTGCTGTTTCAAGAGCTTAAATAAAACACAATTGGGAGTACTTGTGGTTGCTGTGGATCAAGGAAAGAAGTAGTCCGTGAACTCAGAGCTGTCACGTGGTCGTGGTAGTAAGTTTTCTACTCGAGATAGCAATAGGATGTTAGTGATCTAAGTCTTATTGTATAAACTTCAATTCTTTCATAGTGGATCTGTTTTACCTTGAGGATAGCTAGGTTAAATCCTCCTCCCTAGGTTTTTTACCGGTTTGATTTTCCTGGGTTATAATATCATTGTGTTCTTTATATTTCTGCATTATTTACATGATATGATTTACTTGTGTTAACCTAGATTTGAATAATTTATCTAAGTAATTACTTGGCTAAATAACTAGGTTAAACAACTTGTGTTTTAAGGGATCTAAAATCGTACAGCTTGAATTAGGAGTTCAACTCCTTATTGGATTTGGATAAGAAGGGGATTTTATTCCTTTTAGGTTATTATTATTTGAAGTTATCAAACTTTATTTGAAGTTTTGTCTACCACTTGATTTTGAGTTCTATTTGGAATAGGAGTTATTCTTCTTTTGTGGGTGGAAAAGAAGTCTAGTTCTTCTTGGTTTTGGATATGCTAGCCAACTCAAATCTCCTATATAAGCATAGTGCTAGTACGAAAAAGTAGAGAGAGAGAGAGTGGGTGTGAGAAAAAGAGGCTCTCTCTTGTTTTGGTTCTTTGATATTTGTGAGTTACAATTTGGAATAGTGAGAGAGGTTTGTTACCGCTTGGTTTTGGTTCAACGGTTTGGTAATTTGTTCTCTCTTAGTGTATTGCAACTTTTGTATTTGATTTGTGGCTTTCACTTTGGTTTGTGCACAATTCGCATTTGGTATTTGGTATTTGTGAACTTTTGGTTCTTGAATTTGTATTTGGTTATCTGGTTTTGTATTTGCAAAAGAGTTATTTAGGTGTATTTGGGATTTGGGTTTATGAGAGTGTCTTTACACCAATTTGTATTATCCTAAATTTGATACAGTAAAATTTGTTCGTCATCGCCCGTAGATATAGGCTATTGTCGAACCACGTAAATCTTGGTGTTTTGTGTCTATTTTCTTTTGAATTAATTTTCTCTACTCCTATTATTTGTTTGGAGATTTTTCTTAAGCCTAAAATATTTTCACAATCAATTTTGATATTTTTGAGCTTCTGCTATTTGACAACATGATTCTTGTCCTCTTCTTTGTGATCTGTCTTCGAAGGATGAAGGCATGAACAGAGAAAAGAAGGAAGATAGCAATTTTTTGTTATCTGTCAATCCTTAAGAAAAAAAACCAACCTCATGTTTCAAATCTGTTTCCACTAGTTGCAGATTCCACTAAGGCAATATGGTTGCAATAAAAAAACATTCCCATGTTTTAAAAAGAGCATGTATCACAAATCAAAGATTGAAAAACTGAATTTCTCATTAATGAATAAAAATTACACAGACTACCTATATATAGTTTGTACAGGTGTGAACACATGAGAAACTAACTAACAAACTATCACACGTGTGCAGCTACAAGACTAACTAACTCTATCACGTGTTAAGACTTAAGTAATCACCTAAAACACTAAACTACAGGTCGTATCATCTTGTGCTTCACTTGTGTTGATCTGTCGTTTTCATCCTCTGTTATTTGATCATCAGCTTTGTGAACAACTCTGCTCTTGTTAGCTTCAGGCTCAACTTCAGGTTTAATTCTATCTAAACTCTGATACTCCCCCTCAAGAGCAGTAGGTGTATGTATATTGATCATCCCCATTCTTTTAATAAGAACATCAAATTGATTGTAATTCAAAGCTTTAGTGAGTAGATCAGCTAATTGACAATTGGATCGAACATGATTCAGCTTGATCACTTTCTCCAATACCTTATCTCTAACTACATGACAATCTATCTCTATATGCTTTGTCCTCTCATGGAAGACTGGATTTGATCCGATGTGCAAAGCAGCTTGATTATCACAGAATAACAAAGCCTCCTTGTCATGATTCACTCCAATGTCCTTGAGGAAATACAAAAGCCATACAATCTCACATGTTGCCACTGCCATGGATCTGTACTCAGCTTCAGCTGAGGATCTTGATACTGTAGATTGCTTCTTGGACTTCCATGACACCAAAGAATCACCAATGAAGATGCTATAACCAATCACTGATCTCCTGGTGTCAGGACATGCAGCCCAATCTGCATCTGCAAACCCTTTTAAGTGTAAGTCTGTGTGAGAAGAGTACATGAGTCCTTTGCCTGGTTCACCTTTCAAATATTGCAATACTCTATGTGCTGCATCCAGGTGTGGTCTCCTTGGCTTGGACATAAATTGACTGAGTTTATGGACAGCAAATGTGATGTCAGGTCTTGTGATTGTCAAATACAAAAGTCTGCCCACAAGCCTTCTGTAATGACTGGGATCCTTGAGCTCTTCTCCTTCAAACTTGCTTAGCTTTAAACTGTGCTCCATAGGAGTTTTAGCTGACTTACATCCAAGCAATCCTGCATCATTGAGTAGCTCAAGTGTATATTTCCTTTGGCAGAGAGCAATTCCTTTATCTGATCTTGCAACCTCTAAGCCAAGAAAATACTTCAAATCACCCAAGTCTTTAAGTTTGAACTTATCATCTAGCATGACCTTAAAGCTGTCCACTTCAGCCTTGTCATTGCAAGCTATCAAAACATCATCTACATAGACCAAAAGAACCATGAAGATGTCACCATGTCTTCTGGTAAACAAAGAATAATCTGCCTTGGATTGGATGAAACCAAGCTGAATCAAAGTGCTTGAGAATTTGGCAAACCATTGCCTAGAAGCTTGCTTGAGTCCATAAATGGACTTATTGAGTTTACAAACAACCTCCCCCTGGCTGTGAAACCCCTGTGGAAGAGCCATATACACCTCTTCATCCAAATCTCCATGAAGAAAAGCATTATTGACATCTAATTGGCTTAAAGACCATCCCTAAATAGCAGCAACAGCAAGAAGGACTTTAACAGACACCATTTTTGCCACTGGAGAGAAGGTTTCAAAGTAATCAATTCCTTCCTTCTGTGTGAATCCCTTAGCCACCAACCTTGCCTTATACCTTTCAATGGAACCATCAGCCCTATACTTGATTTTGTAAACCCACTTACACCCAATTGATGTCTTATTAGCAGGTAAGGATGTCAAAGTCCAGGTATTGTTAGCTTCAAGAGCTGCAATTTCAGCAGCCATGGCAGCTTGCCATTGGGGATCAGACACAGCTTGGTGATAATATTGAGGTTCAACAAGAGAGGAAATAGAGCAGCAAAAAGTCTTATAGGATGGAGAAAGATGATGGTAAGAGACATGAGAAGAAATAGGATGAGAAGTACCTGAATGAGATGAAGACAAAGGCTGGACAGAAGCAACTTGATTGCAGTGGAACTCCTGTAAATAAGAAGGCCTTTTAATAGGTCTAGTGGACCTCCTAGGAGGATGGGAATCTGCAATGGGATCAAGGGGTGCTTCTGGAACCTCATCAAGAAAGTCATCATCAATAGTATGATGAACTTGAATAATAGATTGAGGAGTAAGGACAGGAGTGTTGGGTGAGGAGGAAAGTGGATCATCATGTAAGGAAGAAACAGGAGGAACACATGGTAAAGGCAAAGAATTGAGAGGAACAGATGGAGTGTAAGATGAATGATAAGGAAAAATAGACTCATGGAAGACAACATCTCTAGAAATAAAGGTAGCATGTGTGTCAAGGTCATAAAGCTTATAACCTTTGACATTACAAGGATAGCCAAGAAAAACACATCTTCTTGCTCTTGGGGTGAATTTGGTTCTGGTTTGAGCAATTGTTGAGGCAAAACATAAGCAACCAAAGACTTTGAGGTGATTATATTCAGGAAGTTTATGAAACAATAGTTCAAAAGGTGTTTTGTTATTCAACAAGGGAGATGGAAGTCTATTTATGAGATAGGCAGTAATTAATACACAGTCACCCCAAAACTTCAAAGGGATTTGAGATTGAATTTGTAATGCCCTTGCAATGGAGAGTAAGTGTTGGTGTTTTCTCTCCACAACAGAATTTTGTTGTGGGGTGTAAACACAACTATGTTGGTGGATAATACCATGAGAACTAAGAAAATCAGGCATGGCAAATTCTCTGGCATTATCAGTCCTAATGGATTTAATTTTCTGACCAAACTGTGTGGCAACCATAGTGTAAAAAGACTGAAACAAAGGTCTAACATCAGTTTTAGATTTCATTAAGAAAAGCCAAGTGGCTCGGGTTGCATCATCCACAATGGTTAAGAAGTATTTATAGCCATCTAAAGTAGAAATGGAATAGGGACCCCAAACATCCATATGGACTAAATCAAAGGCACAAGCACAGAGTTTATTATTAAAAGGAAAAGGTAACCGTTTAAGTTTGGCCATAGGACAAACTTGACAAGTCTTATTACAACAAGAATGTAAAGAAGGAATAGATTGACCTAAAGTTTTAAGCCTCATATCTGAAGGATGTCCTAATCTGGCATGCCAAATAAAAGATGATGCAGAGGCAGCACTTGAAGAGCTTGTTGCAGAAAAAGGAAGAAAAGAAGCATTGAACTTGTGATTGCTTAAGTGATCAGCAAGTGAAGAATGAGGAATGTGCTGGAGACTATCACACTGCAACAAGTACAACCCATCAACAGCCTTGCCCACCCCAATCGTTTTCCAAGTTAAAAGGTCCTGAAGAAAACAAAAAGTGGAAAGGAAAACAAGACAATAAGGTTGAGATAATGTGAGTGTACTAACAGATAGGAGATTAAAACTAAAGGAGGGAACACAAAGGACATTTGTGAGAGTGAGTGAAGAAGAAAGAACAACAGTCCCAATGTGAGTGACCTGAGCTGATTCCCCATTAGGCAAGTGAACCAAAGACTGTGTAGTAGCAGTAATTGAAGTTAACAAATCAACAGAACAAACGAAATGATCAGTTGCACCAGTATCCAATACCCAAGTCCACTTATCATAAACTCTTCTATTGACAACTTGTGCAGAGAAAACACTATGAGATAAGTCAATACCTGACATTGGGACACTTACAGTGACAGATGTGGAAGATGATGCTGCATTGGCCATTGAAGCATCCTTCATTGGAGCAGAAGCTCCAAACAAAGCAAAGAGCTGTTGATACTGCTCAGGAGTGAAAGGAGTATGGTGATGCATTGGTGAGGCAATTGGAGAAGCAATGGGCAACACATCCGAAGTCACTTGATGAGCCATATATGGCTTGTTCTTGAATTTAAAGCCTGGTGGAAAACCATGCTTTTTATAGCATTTATCCACTGTGTGGCCTACCTTTCCACAATGTGTGCAAGTTGGCCTCTCTTTCCCTTTCCCAACAGCACCACCAAGAAAAGAACCAAGATGTTCATTGGACAATTTAGCAGCTAAGGCAGTAGAATCAACCTTAGTAAAAGAGGTATTTGGCACTGATCTTTGTGTCTCTTCTTGAATTAGCAAGGACTAAACCTTGCTAAGAGATGGAATGGGATCCATAAGCAAGACTTGAGATCTAACTTGGGAGAAAGAATCATTCAATCCCATCAGAAATTTCATAACAGACTCTCTTATTTGCAGATCAGTAAGCCTCTTGTTAATATTGCACATGCATTTGCCACAAGTGCAAGAAGGAAATGGACTAAGGTTTTGTAACTGATCCCAAAACACCTTCAGCTGTGTAAAGAAATCACTAATAGACATTTCACCTTGATGAAGCTCTGCTATATCCTTTTGAAGGTTGAAAACTCTAGGTCCATTTGTCTGGGCAAAGCGATTCTTCAGATCATTCCAAATTTCTAGAGCCGTATCTTCATAAATGATGCTTGCTTGGAGTTTTGATGAAACTGAATTGGTTAGCCAAGTGCCAACCATGTTGTCACACCTTATCCAGGCTTGCACGTTCAAAGAAGTTACTATCAATGGTGATGATAGAGTCAAAGTTCCATCAATAAACCCTAGTTTATTTTTGGTGAGTAAAGCCTTTCTCACTGCACGAGCCCAAGCTGCATAATTTTCTCCACCTATCAATGGCTGTGTGACAAGAACCAAGCTTGGATTCTCTGCGTGATGCAAGAACAGAGGATCATCCATTGGAGATTCTTGGGAAGAAGAAGATGGATTTACAAGTGTAGAAGCATCTGTAGAACCATTTACATTCGCAGTAGAAGCCATGAATGATGTATGAAGAAAAAATATTCAAGAATCAAAGAAATTCTCAAGAACAGAGACAGATTTTCTCGAGAAAATTGAGAAATAGAAAAAAAAATTGAAAGAAATGCAAAGCCCTACAGGAATTTGGGAATTTGCTCTGATACCATATCACAAATCAAAGATTGAAAAACTGAATTTCTCATTAATGAATAAAAATTACACAGACTACCTATATATAGTTTGTACAGGTGTGAACACATGAGAAACTAACTAACAAAGTATCACACGTGTGCAGCTACAGGACTAACTAACTCTATCACGTGTTAAGACTTAAGTAATCACCTAAAACACTAAACTACAGGTCGTATCATCTTGTGCTTCACTTGTGTGGATCTGTCGTTTTCATCCTCTGTTATTTGATCATCAGCTTTGTGAACAACTCTGCTATTGTTAGCTTCAGGCTCAGCTTCAGGTTTAATTCTATCTAAACTCTGATAAGGACACCCATTTGCTCTCTAATTTTGCAGATGTAACATAACGGTTTTCTACTTTTCTTCATTGTCTATAAGATTTTTTATGAAGGAAAATCAAATATTAAACTTGCCCATAAGGTCAACAACTTCACCAGTTATCTTATACTTTTATTAGAAGTGTTAGTACTAGATTTTAGCAGCAATTGAAATGCACATTTTTAGTCAGTGACCCTGCTTCGCCCAGAACACTGACAAAAACAGAGACGTAATGAAACAAGGAGAGGACTGGTGGCGCAGCTCATGTTAGAGGAGAGAGAAAAAAAAGAGTGAAATAAGTTTTTATAACATATATGCGCAGTTATTGTAGCAAGTTTGGATATATGCAAAAGTATGCAGCACTGATGCGGGTTTATTTTATGCTATATTGTGTAAATTTTTGCACATTTTGTATCTTAGACCCAATGATGCAATTGCTCTAAATTTTTTTTTTTTTTTTTTTTTTTTTGATAGCGTTCTATAGTTGTTAAAGCTGGTACTGGTAGTGCTTAATATAAAATAAAATGATGTGACCAAATTCTTAAAGGAACAAATATACATGTTTTCTATGATTTCACATTCCTTTGTACCAAATCTAATGTTTCGTTGGGTTCGCATTCTACGAACGACCAATGAGATATCTTTCCTTCTTCCCAAAACAGACTTTTTTTTAATATATTTTTTTTTTAATTTTAGAATCAATAGACTATTATTTCATTGAGAGTTCAGTAATTAATCAGGCAAATCTAGGTTCTAAATGTATAAATATATATATATATATATATATATATATATATATATATATATATATATTTTAAATCAAACTTTATTCCATGTCAAAGGAATTTGTTAACAGGTTATATAAATTGAAAATATTAATTACATTTATCATTTTTTTTGGGGGGGGGGGGGGGGGGGGGGGGGTGGGGGGGGGGTAAATTACAAATTGCCTTTCAGAATTTGGATTTTGTCTCATAAAGTTTGAGAGTATATGGATTTTAGACCATAACATTTTAAAAGTTGAATTTTACTCCCTAAAATTTGAGGATTTTTGGATTTTACACCCTCAAATTCTGAAGCTTCAGATTGTAAAATTCAAACAACCCTAAACATTAGGGAGTAAAATCCAAACACCCTAAAATTTAGGGGGTAAAGTCCAAATTCTAAAATTTCATAATCTAAAATCCAAACACCCTCAAATTTTAGGGTGTAATTTACAATTTACCTTTTTGTTTATAATTTTTGAAATGATATAACACGTGCATGGGATAGAGAATATATGTTTGAGATTTTTAGAGTAGAAAATATTGCAGCATGTGCATGGGGTAGAGAATGTAGCATGTGAGGGTGAGCTGTTTTGTTCTTTGTTCTTAATAAAGTTGCCCTCTTGCTTTCAAAAGAAAATCTTATATTAACAAAAGAATTAACATTTTAAAGATAATTTATACTAGGAAGAATCCTGCATTAGGCCAAATCAATTGGAGGGTAATTTACAATCTAGTGATTTTTTTCTAGGGACAATTAGGAAAATTAATGAGTCAAATTGAGTGAGCTGTGTGTAAGCCTCTAGTGCCAATTAGTTGAAATCAAACTATGAACTTGGTGTATTTAAAACTAGAGTATGATTTATCCTATATTCTTTACACTATATTTACATATATAACATAATGAAAAGGAGAGATTCATTTAAAATAATTCACTTTGGTATCTAAAATAATTCCATATTTCCTGGCCATCTATCAAAATCCAATGTCGGTGATGACTAGAACTCTTCGATCATTTAAGTATTCTTTTGAGCGGATAGTTAATTACACATACATCCCATTATCATTCAATACAATAAGACATGTAGAGATATCCTGTATATTTTTATTAATTTGTTCATTTTACTTACAAAATAAGTCGAAGTTATTAATAAAAAATAAAAAAACCTCAAACTAGAGATGCACATATAATCAAGCAGCCAACATCATTCTAACAAATTCCTCATAATTAACTAGACCATCGCCGTCCAAATCAGCTTCTTTGATCATTTGCTCCACCTCTTCATCTGTCAATCTTTCTCCTAGATTCATCATTACATGCCTCAACTGCAATTACATAAGAAAAAGAAAATGTCAATAGGAGCACTACAAGAAAAAGAAGACAAATCATGTGTCATGTCCACGTACTACTACGACTAATATTCTTTGCAATGATAAATAAATTAAATACCATTTTTATTTGGTGGAGCAATCACTATGGTTGAATCTTCAAACAAAATTTATATGATAACGCAAATTTAGGTGAGAAGCTCCAATGCAATATTATTTCCAATAAATCATTATGATATTTGATTTTGAATTTTGAATGAACAGAGAGAGCTTTTAGATATATATATATATATATAAATTCAAATTTTTATTTCCATAAGTTTCTTTTAGAAATCTCGATTGAATTTTTTTGTCACAACATTGTTAAATTAAGACGCTATCTTTTCTTGTCTTATTTGATAGATTCATTAGTAAAATCTCGAAAAGGGAAATAAAAATTAATGTCATTTTAGTGTAGGAATCGAAGAAAATAATTGAATGAGAAACATAAGCTTATGAATGCATGCATGGCCTCGATCGTTAGGTGACAGTGACATTTTGAATGCCTTTTTTTTTTGTTGAAAATTTGACATTGAGATTTTTAGACATGGTAAAGGAAATAATGGGAGCAAAGTATTCAACCTCAGTTGGTGATATGTAACCATCTTGGTCCTTGTCAAACACTTTGAAGGCTTCTTTCAATTCTTCTTCTGCTTCATTTTCCTGTAATTACAAAACAAAAATAAATAAATAAAACGTACAGTTTCCATCAGTACTTTTCTTTTCTTTTCTTTTTAAGTTGAAAGAAAGGAACACAAGACTGGGAAAAAGATGTTTGGAAAGATTAAAATGTTGTTAAGTGATTTTTCTTTGTTACTTTACCTTCATTTTCCTTGCCATGAGATTCAAGAACTCCCCAAATTCTATGGTTCCATTACCATCAACATCCACTTCATTGATCATGCTTTTCAATTCTTCCTCTGTAGGATTTTGATCCAATGATCTGATTGCAATGGCCAATTCTTCAATGGTGATGCAACCTACCGTTTCATGAATAGAGTAAATAGTATGAGAATAGATACATAAACTCTGTTTTCTTTCTTCAAGTTTTAAGAATATAGAGAGTAGGGAACCTAATTAGAGTCGGAAATATTAATAATTGGAAACTTTTAATCACCAACTACATCAAGTTTATATATATATATATATATATATATATTTAAATTAATAATAATTCTAACATGCTCAATTTTTACAACTACATAATTAATAAATCCTATTATCTACTGTGTATGGAATGGGGGATTATAAGCACTTGAAGGAATAATTACGTGGTCAAATCTAGACACCCAAAATCACACCCCCCCCCCCCCCCCCCCCCCAAAAAAAAAAGACTGAAATAAAAACACCTATTATATAATCATCCTTTAATCTTGTGCTCTACTGCGCTAATGTTTAGTTTTTATTAAGAGAAACTACAAACTAGACTATTACTTCTCAAGAAACTAAAACAAAAGGCATAAATTAAAACTAAAGTAATAAGATCATATTTCCTAGTAGGAAAACATCAGCTGGGTTCAAAGCCCACTAATACGTGCCAAGAAAATCTAGAGAGAGAGAGAGAGAAGGCATACCATCTCCATCCTTGTCGAAGAGACAAAAAGCTTCTTGAAACTCAGCAATCTGTTCTTCAGTCAGAACATCTCCCATAATTGATTTTTATCTATGGATTTGATCAAAGACTAAGCTTTGCTCTTTACGCTTTAAGCACACAAGCAAGCTGGCTCGTACACACTGAGAATACTTTGAAGTGCCTATAGCTTGACCACACAAACACACATACAGAGAGAAAGAGAGTACTCGGAATAAAGGAATGACCTGCACAAAACTACTTAAAGAGTCTCCTCCAAGGTTGGTAAAACTTAATTGTCCATTCATTACGTTAGAATTTGAGAACGACAATATGGACAGTCAAAGGTCTTATTTCTTTCGTCAAACATGCTTAAATTGAAAATTTGCTAGAGCAAATTTCTTGATATTTGTTCAAAGAGGTAATGTACGGGGAAGAATATTGAAAATGGTACTGAACCACTGCCGATCCCTAATTATGATTTTTTAATTTAAAATTTTTATTTTTTTTTGTTATATTTAAGCTAGCTTGGGAAATGAGAAAATATGAAACAAAAAAAAAAAAAAAAGTTTTCTATAACATTTTTAAGAATGCAACCAAATACTTTAAAATAATTTATTTTTTGAAGAACATTTCCACTTGAAAATATTAAACATTCTACAAACCCAAAACAAAAGATTAATCATTTTATTGAATTTTCTTAATTTTATACATAGTGGAAAAGGTCGTCCATATATAAGTACGGAGCTTACAATTTTGTCCATGCATATTGTCCGTTGTCGTCGGCAGTCACGTAGTCTAACCGTGTATAAATCTGAGTATGACCCACCTTTGAAGATTTGTTGTGGCTGTGCTTGTTATTTTCCACTATTATATATATTTCTTTTTTCCCTTGAGTATGTTCGAAAATCGAAATAAAACAAAACGAATAATAGAAAGGGTCATGAAGAAAGTTTGTACACGTGAAGTCTACGGTTTATAGAACCTTCATATAAGACCAAGTAGCTGTAGCACAAAATATAAAAGTATATAAAAACTACGAACATTATTCAATGCCAAGAAAAAGTAACGAGCAATTTTCAACACTCAACAGAAAGATTATTTGTTTAGTCCTTAGATTTTGGGTTATGTCGGTCGTTAAAGGTCTTGTGAGACCCACTGACAATTAATGCTCCACGAAGACCAGTTCTCTTCCCAACCTAAAAAGCATATAAAAATAATAGGATTGTGTTAATCAAATATTTTGCAAGGAAGTTTGCTTAATGCTGAAGCAAAATATTTTCACCTAGCTAATTGGTTTAATATTATGACAAGACTTAGATACAGTACCTTAAGTACTATTCTTTAAATTTTCCTCTTAAAATTTAATCACGTGGTTATTTAATTTAAGGAAGTACCAACCCCCCCCCAACTACCCAATGACCTCTTATCTATTTTATTTTAAATATAATAGTCATATATTTATGCCAAATATCTCTCCTAATTTAGGGCCATATAGTTAGACAATATGTCAAGTGGTCTATGGGAAATGGGCTGTGGGTCTGATATCATCTTCACTACATGGTACTGGCCTTTAGCTCTTCTCTTCTCTACACAAATAAGCCACCATGACTAGACCAATTGCTTCACTACGTGGTTTGGGCCTTGTGCCCTTGCTTACACGAATTGGGTTTATAATACCCATAACAACTCTGGGCTTTCAACACATTGTTTCTCTACACGCACTACCTTTATGACCCACAATTACTGTGAGCTGTAAGGCAAATGACATTACATTTATAAGGATTGGGCCATAGGGTGAAAGTTTACTCAAGTCTCCAGCGCATCACATTTGCAAGTCAAACAAGATAATGGGCTTCCAACTACACAAGGTCCAGCCCACAAGCACAGAAAAGCATGTCCGGCTCGTCATCAAGCTTGTTGAAAAATTCATTAGAAACAAGGATTGTTTAAAATGTTAAATCTTATTACACTCACTTTTTAAATAATCATGTTTTTTAAACATGATTTCAAATTATGTGACTGTGTGTACGCTACTGTGAACGTGTATTAACTAATAAGAAATGTGTAATAATTATTACTCTATTTAAAAATTGGTGAAGTATAGAAGCAATTCGGTCAAGCTTAAGCTTGAAGAACACATAGTTTTGTATTTTTTTTTTCTTTCAAATAATAACCCTATGTGTAACACACATATAATAGTATGTCTATGACATGTTAAATCATATTAATTAGTATGTATATAACATGATTTAACATGTATTATTTTATATTTAAAATATGTTAAGTTAGTTTTGACATTACTCAAAATAATTTTTTTGTCATCAATTATAAACTGTACACTATCTCTAAATCATGTGTATTAATTCTTCAAAAAATTGGGTTAATATTTTTTATAAAATAAATCAGAGATTACACAATTACTCCATACTTATAGTTTTACAAATTACGAAACATATAAATATTTCTTAGTTTAATGTTGTAGGGTTGAAATTTGATGGGCTAGGCACCAACTTTGCGTATCGTGAACCCAACGAATCTCCAACAATAAATTTGTAGAGAATGGGTTAAACAGCTGAACTAGTTATGGATTTAGCAACGGTTCATGCAAGCGAATAAGGATAAAAAGGCATTCAGACTAATATTTAGTAAAAGTTCTCTTCGGTCCGAAGAGGTTTAGTACTTATCAACTTAGTGAATACAATTTTTTCTCCCCCCTCACTTCAGAGGCCTCTGCCCTTTATATATCCCCCTCTTTCTTCATCTTCACCGTACATTTGTTTTTCATCCAAGCGTCCACTTCAGTATACGTCACATCAGACATCTGCTTTAGTATGCCTTGGGTGGTGGTAGCTGAGGCTGAATTGTTCAGGTGTCTTCTCCACATAAATGCGGCCAGGAAAGCAGCTGCAGTGCATTAAATGCGGTGGTAGCAGTTTTTCCTTTAAAATATTTTTATGTCCTCCTCATCCCCAGGCACGTCCAGGATTTGCTCTCCTCTGTGAAATCAGTTAGGAAGGTCGCTTTTGCCCCCAACGTATTTGATTGATTAAGCACTAGGATAATCCAACGTTGGGATCTCTTCGGACAAGAAGGATAGTCTTCGGACGTATCCTAGTGTTCCTCTTCGAGCGTATTTCCACCAAACGGGCTCAGCCGACCCCTTTTACCTCTTCGGACAAACTATGGTATACAAATTGGGCCCTGGGCCCAATTTGCAGCGTTGAGCTCGCCCCCACAAATGTAATTTAAAATAATAAACAACATTACACATCTAGACATATAGAAGTCAATATAACAAAATATTACAATAATTAAAATGAAATCCATATTTGTAAAAAAGAAGTGCAATAAAGATCTCTAACTTGTAACCACTAAAACTTCAATTGTCCTTTCATCTAAAAACAGAAAATAAAAACAAAATGTCTCTATATCTTTTTTTAAAAAATGTTTTTGAATAAAGAAAGGCATGAGATGTTTGTATCTTTTTTTACAAATATATACCTTGAATACACCTTGAATTTATGAGCTATGCATGACATAAAAATAATAACAGTAAAAATTGCATTAGTCATTTACAGAATGTAGGATTTATAAAAATTTAATATAAATATATATATCATTAGCTAAAACTTCAATTGTCCTTTCATCTAAAAACAGAAAATAAAAACAAAATGTCTCTATATCTTTTTTAAAAAAATGTTTTTGAATAAAGAAAGGCATGAGATGTTTGTATCTTTTTTTACAAATATATACCTTGAATACACCTTGATTTTATGAGCTATGCATGGCATAAAAATAATAACAGTAAAAATTGCATTAGTCATTTACAGAATGTAGGATTTATAAAAATTTAATATATATATATATATATATATATATATATATATATATATATAGAAGGCCATTAGCTAAATTTTGTATATCATATCTAATCTTTTAAGAAAACGTTGGACACAAATAAGGGAATATTGAAATTTGACATAGGTGGACCTATCAGAAATTAAAATTTAAAAAAAAAAAAATTAGAAAAGTTAAAGTGATAGCACAGTGGTAGTGACACCGTTTATGGTGCTCGGTAGTTGGAACCGTAACTTCACTCTTGCCCGCCATCTCTCTATCCCAAAAAATTAAATTACCATTATGCGTAAGCCTTTTCTGTTTTGTGTTAAGAAATGCATTGTCTATGGGGCTATATTTGGAAGTTTAACTCCTACAGTTTCTCTTCCTCACCAAGGTGAGGATAAATCCCTCAAGAGGTTGGAAATCCGTTTTAACATGACTGGTGTTTTATCAAGTTTAAACATTTCACACTTACAATGTCCCATTAATTCGGTGCGTAGAGAGCACAACTGTCGGTACTTGGCACCATCATGCATCAATTTGTAACTAAAATGATCGCATTCATAAGCCAGAGAGGCTCTTTGCTTAAACAAATTGAACTAGTTGGACAGCTTTGTCACCATTCCTCTTAGTTTTTTTTTTTGGTTTTGAGGTTGGTTGGTGAGCTACAAGTACTCCAATGAACTTATAAGAAAACTATATATCGTGTAAAACAAGAGGATCTTGAAAGTTGAAACTTGAAGCATTCTTTTGCTAAGAACATTAAAATGGGATTTCAACAAGGACAAACTACGTCCCTGGTATTCTTTGCAATGACTGCCTGTGTGATGTTTCCATGTGGTGCTTATTCCATTGCAATGATGATTGAGGCCCTGACTGATATCAAGCACACAAAAGAAGGCAGAGAACCAAAGTATCCAAAGGCTATGCGCATGGCTATTGCTTTTGGTTTGAGCTCTGTTGTTTCATTTTTCATTGTTGTTGTGTCATGTATCAGTCTTTTTCATGAAATTTCGGGTTCAACTACGTCAAGTTCTAATGCAATGCCAGAGGATGACTGTTGCCCATCCGTGCCTAGCTAGCTGCGTGGTGAGTCTTTTTAACAATGACAAGAAATGTAGTGTTTGTTCAGAAAATTCTTTTCTTGTAGCTTTAGAGGTCTTTTTATTTGCAAACAGGATATAGGTTATGTTTACGGTTTCTGTAGTTCTGTTTTGAGGATTGTTGAGCTCTCCCTCACTCTCTCTCAAAATTCCTATCAACCTTTTTATTTTATTTTAAATTCATTAGTTACACAATGAGGGGAAGTGATTTAAACCTTGGTCGTCTCTATTGAAAAACATCCAATGTTTATGTATCTATATTATATGTATTGTAAGGAGTATTTCTGTGTATTACATGTATAGAAAATTGTGATGGAAAAATTGCAATGTAGCATAAGAATTGACAAAGTCTTAATCATCTGTTACGTTAATACTAATCCAAATTTACACACACAAAAAAAAATATATATATATATATATATAGTTACCATGGGACTTGATAGAGTTTAGAATTATA
>CM043317.1:53319340-53340822 GCA_023736055.1 Quercus glauca
CAAGAGCTGGTGAAAACTAGCCCGCATAGAATCCTAAGGAAGAATTACTGGAGGTATTAACTCTGCCCAATTTCCAAAAAGCTTACCAGCAACTGGATCCTCGTAAATCCGTAAGGATATTAATGAGGATGCGCCTCGCATACCGAAGCGTCAAGTGCGTTACTTGAATAGCCCAAAAGACGCCTCATAATTGGAAGTGACGCACCGGGTAGGAGCTACTGCCATACGTAGGGGTGGAGGACGAGCTCACCCATGTCCGGGCCAGCGCCGGGCCAAGGAGCCAGACTGAAGAAGGGTTCCCCCTCAGCGGAGCAAGCTCAAAGGCCGTTATCACTCTAACAGCAGGCTCCCCAATGCTGAGGATGAGTCCCCTCACTCCAAGCAGTAAAGAAAATTTCAAGTTCTAGACAAAACCAATGTCTTGCATGGTCCTCGGACTCAAACCTATGGGCAAACTAGTTACTTCAGAAAACTTTAAGTGCTAGACAGAACCAAGGTCTTGCATGGTTCTCGGATTTAAACCTATGGGGAAACTAGTTACTTTAGAAGAATTAAGTGCTAGACAGAACCAAGGTCTTGCATGATCCTCGGACTCAAATTTATTGGGAAAGTAGTTACTTTAGAAGAATCAAGTGCTAGACAGAACCTATGGGGAAACTAGTCACTCAAGAAAAATCAAGTGCTAGACAGAACCAAGGTCTTGCATGGTCCTCAGACTCAAACCTATGGGGAAACTAGTCACTCAAAAAGAAAACTAGGTCCTAGACAGAACCAAGGTATTGCATGGTCTTCAGACTCAAACTTGTGGAGAAACTAGGTACTTTAGAATAGCTAAGTGTTAGACAGAATCAAGGCCTTGCATGGTCCTCGGACTCAAGCCTGTGGGGAAACTAAATACTTCAAAAAAAAACTAGGTCTTAGACAAAACCAAGGTATTGCATGGTCCTCAGACTCAAACCTGTGGGGAAACTAGGTACTTCAGAAAAGCTAAGTGTTAGACAAAACCAAGGCTTTGCATGATCCTAGGACTCAAGCTTGTGGGGAAACTAACTATTTCAAAAGAAAACTAAGTCCTAGACAGAACCAAGGTATTGCATGGTCCTCGGACTCAAACTTGTGGGAAAACTAGGTACTTCAGAAAAGTTAAGTGTTAGACAGAACCAAGGCCTTACATGGTCCTCGGACTCAAGCCTGTAGGGAAACTAGTCATTCAAAAAGAAAACGAAGTCCTAGACAGAACCAAGGTATTGCATGGTCCTCGAACTCAAACCTATAGGGAAACTAAGTACTTCAGAAAAGCTAAGTGTTAGACAGAACCAAGGCCTTACATGGTTCTCGGACTTAAGCCTGTGGGGAAACTAACTACTTCAAAAGAAAAATAGGTCCTAGACAGAACCAAGATATTGCATGATCTTCGGACTTAAACCTGTGGGGAAACTAAGTACTTCAGAAAAGCTAAGTGTTAGACAGAACCAAGGTATTGCATGGTCCTCGAACTCAAACCTATGAGGAAACTAGGCACTTCAGAAAATTCTAAGTGTTAGACAGAACCAAGGTCTTGCATGGTTCTCGAACTCAAGCCTATGGGAAAACTAACTACTTCAAGAATAACCTAATTACGGGGTAGAATCAGAGCTGTGCCTGATCCTTGGATCATCGACCTTGGTAAAATTTACACCATACAAAGTCTGCTTGGGTGTCAAACAAAGCCCATGAACAAGTTAGTTCAACTTGATTAATTACTTTAATGCCCGTCGTGATCATTACAAACAATGATGATCTTTCCTATAACGAAATCTAAGGAATTAAGCCCATAAGCATCACTTAAAGCGTTTTAGGGTGCCATAGACTTGGCTCTAGAGAGTTCCCCTATTTCCATAACTTTAAACACTTACTAAATAATTGAAGGGTTTGGTGACCTCGACCTTACCCCAGTTCTAAATTAAAAACTAGAGAGAGGTAGGTCTCCATTTGCATAAACCTCTATACGCTATTATAATTATCGATGTGGTCAGCTGAAGCGCAATTAAAGCCAGGATTGTGCAAGTAAAAATAATAATAATACAAACAGGACGAATAAGAGAAAATAAAGTATGCACTTTATTGAATCTTTAAGAGTTACACGAGGCAAAAGTGCTATTATAATGCTTAAAAAAAAAAAAAAAAACAAACAAACAAAGCGAAGGCGCCATGGAAAATCATTCCTTTAACTTCATCTCAATTCCTCCCTTAGGGGGCTGTGCAAAAGAGGTCTCAGGGTCCTCGTTACCCTCGCTTGGGATTACAGCCTGGGGAATGTCAGCTGAAGGAGATATCTCCTCAACGTGAGGGGCCTGGGCATCAACTAAGGGGTCCGCAATCTCCTGGGGCGCATCCGCATTAGGACTCTTGCTTGTCTTAACGGCCCCAGGAGAGACAGCTTCCTTTGCGGGCTCGTCCGAAGTGGTAGCAGCCGAGGCATCTTCATTAGGAACAGCCCCAACTCCCTCAGGAGTCACCTCGGCCTCGGAGCTGGGAAGAGCAACTTCACGAATGGCAGGAGGGTAGTACACGCTCTCTACCTTCCACAGGTCAGATAAAGTCTCAACACTTGCTTGTTTCAAGACTTCATTCTACACCTGGGAACAATATAGTCTGCATACCCTAGGCATTTGAGCTTTAAGGATAGCTTCTGTCTCAACTACCCCTGACTCGTAGGCTTCCTGCTCGGCCTTACCTTTGGAAGCCTTAGCCTCGGCCTTGGCAGACTCAGCCTCTTCCTTGGCTTTCAAGGCCTCATCCTTGGCGAATTCTGTGATGCCCCTAGCCCCTTCTGCCTCAAGCACCCTCTTTTTCAGGGTCGTGACCTCCTCTTTGGCGACCCTCAGCTAATCCTCTACCTTAAGTAGACGCTCCGTTTGATCTAGGGCCTACTTTTGGGCGCTAGCAAGGCCTGATTTGACGATGTCTCTAGCCCTCTTCATCTCCTCCAACTCCTCCCTCGCCTTTGAAAGATCGGCCTTGGAGACTTTGAGGGTCTACGCAGCGTCTAGCAGTTTGTCACGCTCTAAGTCCGCGGCCCTGCTTTGGCTACTGGCTATGCCCTCCAACCTAAAGGTTGCTTGGATAGCCCGCCAATTAAAACCAATGCACGATAGATAAGGAGCCAAAAGGCAGGAAATCAAGAGAATCACAAGTGATCAGAAAACTCACCATGCCCAAACATTGTTTGAGGCCGAGGAAGACTTATTTACTCCCCAGAACCTCCAGCTGGGCCATATCCGTGGGGAGTAGCAAGGACCTCCCTAATGCGTTAGCCACATGCGCACTGTCGCCCCCTCGAAGGTCCCTGATGGCGGCATTGTCCATCAAGAGCTCCCTATGGAGCATAGGGGTAGAGAGCCAGGCCTGGGCCCCGGGTTGGATGGTGGTTTGTTTGTCCTAACCTCGGCGCCCTGCTCTCAGCTGCTTTGAGGGCCGCCGAGCGTCGTCATCTTCCTGGAAGGATCAAACTCTTCATCTCCCCTAGGCCTCTTTCCTTTGTCTTTCTTCTGCTTAGGATTGGTGGGCTTGGACCCAGATGGCGAACTCTATTGGGGTGGGGGAGGAGGAAGCTTGGGAGGAGACTTTCCCGGTGCATCCTTCCTCAGCTGCCCCTCAACCAGGGCCAGCAAGCTTGTTTGAGATCGTCTCTTGAAACTCATCTTCAACCGATGAGAGACTTCTTCGGATAAAAAGTCCGCTTTAGCTAAGCTGGGGTCACCCAAATTGCCAAGAAGATCCTTGGGCGAGTGGAATTGGTTGAACACGTCAAATTCGTCCTCGGGCGGACCTAAGTTAGTCACTTCTTCTTATCCTGGCTCTTCCCCTTCAGCCTCTGCAACTTGAGGTGATGAAGAGGTATCCGCCAACGGTACGCCCTCCAGAACGGGAGATCCTTCGGTGATAAAAAATCCGTGCTCGACTACGGTGATCTTATGCAGCCGAGAATCTTTAGCTCGGATCACGTACTTTGGAGCCGAGAACGATCTTTGAATCGAATCGTATCCTAGGATCTTATAAGCGGCTCTAACTTGGTGGTCGGCTTCATTCACAAAATCTCCAGCCTCAGTACAGTTTGCAAATCCTCTTTGTTGACCAAGCCGAATTGATGCTCAAAAGCATGCAGATCTGCATAAAAGAAAACAAGTTCCTGTTAACAACCAAGTAAAGCAGAGCGCGAAGGCACAAGAAATTAGACCCTCTCCTAGTTTGAATGCTCCACCTGGTATACCCTCCACTATTGGACAATGAAGGCCATTGTGCCACTCTCCAGACACAATGAGGAAGTCTTTATTCAAACCCTTACTAGATTCAGGGAGGCACTGGATGAGCCGGACCCTATCATCCTTCGTCTTCATGTAATAAGACTTCCCCTTCAAGGCACTGAAGGTTGTAGTACCAGTTTATATCGTGGTGGGTTAACCCCAGCTCCATCTTCTCGTTTAAGGCATTCAAACAACCTAAGATCCTAAACACATTGGTGGCACACTAGGTGGGAGTTAAGCCGAAATGCCTAAGATAATCCCTCATCACTGGCCCCATTGGGATCCTCATACCACCCTCTAGAAAGGCGATTATGGGAATCGCCACCTCACCCTTTTTTTTCCTAATGCACCATTCCCCTTCTCCACAGTACCTCAAACCCACGGTATTGGGGATCTTATAATCCGCAACGAATTTTTCCATCGCCTCCTCAGACTCAACTAACTTCTTAAACATACCCATCCTAAAGAACTAACGAAGGGCTCAGGGAAAGACAAAGGAGAGAGATAAAGAGGAATAATAGGACAAGGAACTCAGGCGGAAAAGTATGAACCAGAAAGAGAAGAGAACTTACAGAAATGAGGAAAGGCTCCTCGGACAAGTCTTTTATATTGAAAGGATGCGTAAGGTCGGTTGGAGGCTTGACCAAGTTCGGCGTATATGCACAAGAGCTCTTGAATGCAAAAGTAAGGAGGCGGATCAATTCAAATGGGTATTTATACCCCTAACAAAAAATAACAACCGTGCAAGTTTTCCTGCCCGTAAAATTAGGAGGATCACCACCGTTAGATTATCATCACACCGTTGAACGTGGGGAGCACAGAGCCGCCCGAATTTAATATGGGCGCACTTCGCATACCAAGGCGTCAGGAACGTGCCTTGGACAGGCAAAAAGGCACTGGTACTGATGGAGGGCAAGACTTGGCAAGCCACGACAAGGGCCCGAGGACATCAAAATCCTCCTCCCCTCTCGAGGAGCCAGGCAGCAGAATTTTGAGAGGCTATTGTGGGGCTCAAAAATTTGGCAACCCCGGTCCACTCCTTATCGGGCCCAAGGCCTATGCCGAGGATAATGCAGTATCCGAGGATGAGCGGGGAAGGCCTAAATTGTCAAGGAGCATCGCCGAGGGCGACCATGTCCTCGGCCGGCCGATATTGAAGAAGGGAAGGTCAGCGCCCCACCAAAAGCACCCTCCCAGGGCATGCCAAAGAAAAAGGCAAGTACCCAGGGTCAGTCGGGGGAATATGGCGAAGGAATAATCTGGAGGGAAGCTGTCATCCCCACATTAAAAGCACGCAACTGAAGCTCTGGCCGCATTAATGAAGAATTGACCGTTGAACAACGATGCTTTGGTTACTTCAACTAACAAGAGGTCTAGAAAGGCGGCTGATGGGACAAGCCCTTAGACACAGGCTC
Organism: Quercus glauca; assembly: GCA_023736055.1. NCBI lineage: Eukaryota > Viridiplantae > Streptophyta > Magnoliopsida > Fagales > Fagaceae > Quercus > Quercus glauca. The sequence continues at coordinate 53,325,042 of CM043317.1, forward strand.
AAATGATCAACAAGTGGAAGACAGAGATTAGTTGAATAGGACTATATAATAGAATAAACCCCCAGAGAAGAAAGGGTTCGGGGACAACCTCTATTTTCATTAGCAATCAGGGAAGAGTTCCTCGGACTGGGCCGAGGACGAACTTCCCCTTAGAAAACTTAGCTAAATCTCATTTAATGATCTTGTAAACCCACATCAACCGTTGTATCATTCACTAATGCATGCCTAGTTCTTCTACCTACTCTCTACAAATTTATTGTATAGGGTTAACTGGGCTTGGGTCTACTCATCCCTAGGAGGGAAGTGCCCTAACCCGTGCCCTAACCCGATCCCTACAAATATATATATATATATATATATATATATATATATATATATATATCATTTCTTTTTTCTAATTACTACCTCCAGTAGTATTTAGAGATGTGACCCCACGTTGCTCCAATCCACTTAGATTCATCTAATTTAGAATTTCTTGTATGAATGACATTCAGGATCACTTCAATTGCAAAGACCGCCTTGAAAATTCTTCTCCCTTGTTGAACTCTCAATTGTAGTGAACATAGAGGTTTGGGGCTTCTTTTTATGTCGTACAACACACGTTCTCCAAAAACTTATACAACTAACTTAATGAGCCTAATGAGAATTAAGATTCTTAATTCTCGATCAATCTAGATAGTCCAGAAATCTATCACTTCCTTTAATTTGAGCTAAATCTTGGACGACTTAGTCTTGAACTTGAAATAAAACATTATAATTCAATCAAGACTTTTATTGTCATAGATTTGCCAACACTATTATAAATAACATGGGTAGGGTGCAAGGGATATAATATAGCATAGGACAAAACTTATGTACAATTACTTCAATGGATATTATACCTTAAGTATTTCAATTAGATTTAACAATGGACTACATTGGCTAGTGAGCCACAAACTAAATTTAATTAACCATGAGAGATGATAACACATATTTTGTGTTATATTAGTCAATGCAATCTAAAGAACTATACCTAAGTTTTGTCTTACAACATATAAGAATTAAGGACACTATTTAGACCAACAAAATTTGACCCAATTCCTCAAGTTTTTTTTTTCCTTGTCTTTCACACATGCAGGACTTCTCTTAGATTTCATAAAAATGGGAAATTTGAGCACGTGGTACGATTTCTTTTTTTTTTCTTCGACTCATGCATCCCTAACCAATAGATTTCAATATCTTCTCTCAATGGTTTTGGAAGACTATCATGCATAACCCATTTCTTCTTCCAAAAGCTAACCACATTTTGTCAAGGGTCTCCAAAAGCTACCACCGCCCTCTCGTTATTTTACCAAATGAAACGTAACAAACGTTTTCATTTTTCAACCCATATTGACTAGTTGTACCCCAACAGAACTACAAGGGATAGATTAGTTTATTTCATTAGATTTATCTTGTTTAAAAAATAAGCTATCTAAAAGTATAGTCGTAAAAGGAAAAAAAAAAAAAAAAAAAAAAGGTGACTTTCAAAAACTATGCCTAACCAAATAAAAATAAATCTATATATTACTAAAAGCTGAAACGTAAAATTTAATGTTGCTACGCTCCCATTGAGCCACATCAGCAGCCATGTCATCATTTTTTTTCTTTTCAATTTTTCCTATAATTTTTTAACATTTAAAGTGAATTAATAACTCCATTATATTAAAATCAAAATATCATATTAATCTTATTTTTAATTATTCTTATTTATTATTATACTTTCTTCAACTTTTCTCATTCCATTTTAACTTTTTATATTCCCACTACTCTCTAACTTAATATCACTATTCCCCTACCCTTTTATCTTCTTTTATTTTTGTCTCTTCTTATTCTTAACCTCTTGCTATAAATTTATTGTTCTCTCAATCATTCCATGCATAATTTTCCACACACAAAAAGTTCTCTCTCTCTCTCTCTCTCTCTCTCTCAGTTTTTAGTGTATTTTTTCATTTTGAACTTTTGTATTCTTTACAATTCAACTTTGAATTGATATGATTTAGTTTTGTGTTTTCTGTTGTTATCTTTTTTAATTCTTATTCAATTGAAAAATATTATCTTATTGTAATATAAAAATAGTATATAATCATCATTGCAAGGAAGACATGCATTTTTTTATTATTGGTTCAAAACAGGATAGGGAATTCTTTTCATCATTGTCATAAATCAGGTTGACCCCAAACTTCTTCACTTGGAAACCACAGTTTATTATGTATTATTGAATACTCCATTTCATCTCCAGCTTCCAATAGAGTGCAACCACAGATATTCCTAACATGGTATTACACGACAATTCTTTTGTCGATATTGCCATGTGATTTTCTTGGTATAAATTTTTAATTCATAGATTATAGTGAATCCATTCATATCATGAGCAACAAATTATTATCCAAATTGAAAGTTTAAAACCCAGTACAATCAAACTAGGAGAGAGAGATAGTGGAGATTAAGAGTCATTATCTCTTTCATTTTATTTTATTCAACATTTAAATTCAGCAACATCCTCCATAATCCATATCATTAAATTATTTATATTTTGTCTCATTTTAAAAAAAAATTAAACATATAATATTTTACTTAAATTCAAATAAATAAAAAGTGTTCTTATAAAGTCTTCCCATGAAATCTTACAATGAAAAAATGAAATACAAATCTAATACCAATTTAGAAACACTAAATTAAAAAAATAATAATAATAGAATATCAAACCAAACATAACTTGAAAAAACTAATAGTGATGGCTATACTAATTTAATGGCAGCCAAATGGAATGAAAAATAAATAAATAAATAAACATTACAATGCATATTTAGTACATTAGAATTATTATCAAATTTGGGAAAACAATAGGATGCCAACGAATGAACAAAAAGAGAGAGAAAGAAAATTAAAAGAAATTAAACGTCAATTTGTAACTATTATTTAGAAAATAAAGAGGCCGACGAGTACGTGACATGAGGAGTAAAAATAAAATAAAATAGAGATGACCTTACGGAGGACATTAAAAACTTTATAGTGTAATAAAATCAATTGTAACATTTATTTTTACTATGCTCCATTGTAGTCACGTCGGCAACCATGTTATTATCCTTTTTCTTTCCAAATTTTCCTATAATTTTTTTAACGTTTAAAGTGAATTAAAAAATCTATTATACTACAATCAAAATATTAGATTTTTCTTTTTTTAAACTATTCTTCTTATTATTAAATTCTCAACTTATTTTTACACTTTCTCATTCCTTTTACTTTTTCATCTCTCCACTACTCTCTACCTTAAAATTACTATTCATCTTGCCATTTATCTACATTTATTTTGCCTTTTTTTTATTCCCTCTCCCATTCTAAGCATAATTCTCTCTCTCTCTCTCTCTTTCTCTCTCTCTCTCTCTCCCCCCCTCCCCCCCCCCCCCCCCCCCACACACACACACACACACATATATATATATATATATATATATTTTTTGTGGATTTTTTTTTCTTGCATCTCTACTTTAGGTTAATAGATTTTTGTATTCTTCAGAATTCTAAGGGGTTGATACAATTTATTTTTGTGTTTTAAGTTGTTATCTTTTATTGGATTATTCAGAATAATTTGGTATTTATTGATATACATTTCATTTTTACTATTTTTCTTTTCATCTTATTTATTTCAAAATTTAAATTCAGCCATATCCGTCATATTATTAAATTAATTATATTTCCTATCATTTTTTTTATTTAAAAAATTAAACATAAAATATTTTACTTAAATTCAAATAAACAAAATTTGTTCTTAGAAAGTCTTCCCGTGAAATGCTACAATGCATCAATAGAAGAATGGAATACAAAACACATGCTATTTTAGAAACACTAAATTTATAATAATAATAATAACAACAACAACAATAGAATATCATACCAAACATATCATAAACAAACTAATAGTTATGGAAACACTAAGTTAATGGCAGAAAATTGGAATGAAAAAAATAAAATAAAAATAAACGTTACAATGCATATTTAGTACATTAGAATTATAATCAAGAAATCAAACATCAATTAGTAACCGTTACTTGGAAAACAAAGAGCTTGATAGAAGGAGTAAAAAATTAATTAAAGATGATCTTACGAATGTCAATAAAATCAATTTTTACATTCACTTAATTAAATGATATAATTAAATAGAATAATACAAAATTTAAATTTAAAACTAATCAAACTCTAATATGGAAAACCATATTTCTTATCAAAACTAAAAAGAAGATATTCTTCAATAATAATAGAAATATATAAGAAATAAAGATGGAAATTTTCAAAATCCCATTTTTGACATTTCATTTAACATTATTTAGGCAACATTAAGACAAGATATAAGAATTTTAGTTTTTAACTTCCATAGAATCAAATGTTTCCCACATTATTTCAACTTTATGGAAAATAGGGTTTACATGTAGCATGCAAAATGTGTATAATTGACTTAGAGATGTACAAATTAGTCAACCAACTATGGTAGAATTAAGGTTTCAAAATTTAAATAAAACAATTCTACAATAATAAAAAATTATTTTGCGATGAACATGATTATGAAATGCATTTCTCTTCATTAAGTTAGTTCAAATTACAAAATAATGATAACAATGAGACCTCCCTTAAAAAAAAAATCATGCGCAACGCGCGGGTCCGTGACTAATCTGTATATATAATAATAGGTGAAGCAGAGAGAGTGTGAAATTGAATTCCAAATTAGAACTCTAATTGTGTGCCACGTGTACACAAATTAGAGTCCAATTAGATTCCAATTAGACATGTCTATCAATTTTTTTTAATTTTTGTGCAAAATAAATTATTGAATACAAATAGTCTCACAAGGTGCCCGTGCATCTCACAAGGTGCCCGTGCGTCTTCAAAGGATATGCCTCATGAAGTTTTTCTTTATCACCTACTCTCAGAGCAATTCAATGGAGGTCATGTCAAAATACTCACTAATATCTTATGTTTCATGTGCAAAAAGTTTTAGTTTTATTCTAATTTACGTTAGGTTGGACTTTTTACAGTAATGAATTGCTTTTCTTCGTTGTTCCCCTCATCCAGTTAATAAAGCATGCCTTACAATAGTAAATAATTGAATATTAATATTTTAGCCTTTTGGGTTTTACCTTTCTTTTTTTTATCCATTTTGTAAATACTATTTAGAAGATATTGTGTCATTTGTGTGCGTGTGCATAAGACATAATATAATTAAAATTGGCCTATGGGTCTGGGATATGGTTGGAGACCAAAACTTGAAATGGGTGGTTCAGTCATGTTGCTTAATCATTGTTCAGTTCATGTTGTACATAGATCGCATTTGGATGGTTCAGTTCATGTTGTGAAAAAACATATATAGTACAATACTACAATTTACCTATTGTGTGCTTATTTAATTGTCATTATGTCAGTTTATTTTCACCTTCAATCAATTTACAACTCGACCTCTCCTTTTTCTTTTTCTTTTTCTTTTATTAATAGTTGTATGAATCTAAGAAAATGAGCTCATGTGAGATGTGACTCGTCCTAAATTCCCAACACGCTTTTAATTATTTTAATTAGAAGTGTGTTAAGCATGTTATTAATTCATTTGGTAAAGATGCAATCAATTTATGCTGTTCATGAAAATCTTCTTCTTCTGGCGTGCTCATTTCAAATTATGGCAATTTATTTTCAATCAGTTTACAACCTGACCTCTTTCTTTTTTTTTCTTTTTTGTGTGTAGGGGCTTCTCTTGTTGCTATTCCTGCATGTTAATGAACCATATATTAGCTTGAAATTAACAAACTTGCAAATTTTTTTGTGATGTACTTGTCACACCATTAGTGTTTTTGTTGGGAACTTGCAAAATTTTGGCAATGAACTTCTCAAATTTTTAATTTTAGAAATTTAAGTATCCGTTTATGTAATTTTTGATTGGGCAGGGATTTAAAAAAAAAAAGACAAAACCTATAGCCGCGTTTTAAAAAATGCAGAGTTTCGGATTAAAATGCTTTCTTCTTAGTTCTGACACTGAGTTTTGTTTACTATTCACTTACAAAGTTTGCATCTTTACATTTGTTATAAATTGCTAATATGTGATTAGATGCACATTATGCCTAAAATTCACTATCCTTATATTCAGCTTTTTGTTGAGGTTTGGCACCTATAACAATGAAGAAAGCACTACTGTGGACCGATGGATGATACTTTTTGCAGGCTGTAAAGGAACTTAGTGATCAATGGAATCTCACGCGAATTGGAGAGGACCCGGCTGTAGATGTCTGGATGGCAGATGTGAGTCACTATGTTTTTAAAATTTTCAGTGAAGGTAAAGGTTATGAACAATGTAAATTTTCCGGAGAGAGATTTATTATTCTATATTTACGCAAGTTTGGTCACCTTCTTGGAATGGATCATTCCACCCTGTCTTTCTACTGGAATTTTTTATTCAGATTGTTACAATTTAATTTGAAATTTTATTTGAATTTTCCTATTGTTGTTACTATCATATATTATCATTCCAATTGTTCAATTAGAATCTAAATTGGAGTCCAATTTTATTATACACGCGTACATTCTAATTATTTTTAATTTTGCTGTCATGTGTAGAAGCCAATGAGATGAAATTAATAACACATTAAACACTCATGCTTTGGGAATCGGTAGTACCAATCTAAATCCATTGGACCTGCTTCGTGATAATACAACTATGAAGGATGTATAAAAACACGTACAAACCCATCTCTCTATAAAAAGAGATTGGAGAGAATTTCTTTTATCAGCCATGAAATTTCAGAGGTTTTTTCTTCACACAAATGCTCATCATGTTACAAAATGACCCATCGTAAAACTACAAAATGAGTACAACTTTAAGGGTTTTTTTTTTTTTTTTTTTTAATTTTAAAATTTTTAAGCTATGAAAATTTCAATCATCAATAGAGATTAAAGATTCAAAAGCGTGAATGGATCTTTTGGATAAATATTATCACCAAGATTCATCTTTCTGTGTAAAATATATATACTGTTAAGTTTTGTTAATGAAATTTTCTGATTAATAATATGAATTTAGACTTAACTGAGCATTTTAAACATGAATAAACTCATGATTAATAATATATCTATTCCCGTGCGGTAGCATGGGGCTATATACTAGTATATATATAAAAGCAGAGACCTCATATGAGAGAGCATAAGGTTCTGCCATGTGGCGCACTTTATGAAGAGAATTGAGATATCCTTAAACCATATTAGAGATAAGAACAAATTTAAAAGTGAAGACTCTTTATTCCCTTTGGTTCAGTGTTTCAAGACTAATTTTTGTTACATTTTGTATTCAATGTTTTAAGACTACTATTTATTTCATTTGGTCCAATGTTTCAAGACCTTCTATCTCTCACACACACAAAAAACTCTGCATTTCCATTCTTCATTTTCACTTTTACTCCTTTATATACACATGTTCATTGCCTTTCATATCATATTATCTCAAATACACTTAGAAAAAAATGATGTCATTTAGTTTCAACCTTTCAGTAACACCTACATAACTCTAACATTGCAGTATCATTTAATTGTAACCCATATGAGTAGGCTATGACCAAGGAAGGGGGCTTGCGTTTTTTATTCAATGATGGTAGCTTACGGTTTTGCTATTGAAGTTAGACATTATAGATTTTGTGAAGGTTATGATTCACTTGGAGTTTTTGGGTGTTTGAGATTTTGGTTTGGGAAAGTTATAAATGTATTTTATTTTAGAACTAAAGAAAAAGAAAAAGAAACATTCTAATTGATTATTTATGAAGTTATCTTTTTATTTTATTTTATTTTGTGTTAGAATTCATAATTTGTAGGTTTCTTTGTATGTAGCAATAGAAGTAAAAACAAAAATCGATGGTGACTTAAAAAGTATTTTTCGCATTTTTTTAAAGGATAAAAAAGCCCATCTAAAGTCAATTGAATTTTGATAAATGAATGTGTTTCTAGCAAATTTCTCTTTGTTTAATCACATTCTCTTTATGTTGATACTAACAAATGATTTCCTTAATTCCATTGAGATAATTAATTGGGTTTTTATGATCAAGATCTCCATATTTGGTTGTGAGAATAGAGTGATTGAGAAAGTATTTGGTAGGTTGTTTAAATTTATGTAATATTAGTATATAAAAGTATTTTATATTTTGAATTCTTATTTGTAGATTTCTGTAGGGTCCAAATTTGTTGGGCCAGGTACCAACTCTCGGTATTGTGAGCCCAACAAATTCCCAACAATAAATTTGTAGAGAGCGGGTTAAACAACTGGGCTGGGTTTGGATTTAGCAACGGTTCATGCAAGCAGACCAATAAAAAGAATTTAGACTAGCCTTTAACAAGAATTTCTTCGGTCCGAAGAGCTTTAGTATTTAAGAACTTAATGAATACAATTTTTTTCCCCTCCTCTCCTCCGTGAGGCTTGCCTCTCTTATATATGCGCTCCCTTCTCATCTCCACCGCACACTTGTCCTTCATCTACACGCCCACTTGAGTGCCAGTCACATCAGCCGTTTGCTTTATCCTGCAGTGAGTGGTGGTGGGTGTGGACGCACTGTTCAGGTGTCCTCTCCACATAAATGCGGCCAGAGAAGTTGTTGCAGCGCATTAAATGCGGTGGTGGCAGCTTTATTAGCAGGGGATTTCGTGATAGCCACTCAGTTAGACACGCGCAGAGCTTAATCCTCGCAGGGAAACCCTCAGCATATCCGTTTGATCAAACTCTGGGCTGATCCGATGGATATGGCCCCTTCGGCTCAACCAGTTGTCTTCGGACGGAGCCTTTGTCCCTCATAGGTTGCTTTCTCATCAGGATGGTGAAGCGCTGATACTATTAGCCTCTTCGGATGGATAGTCGTATTTGGACTGGACCCCAGGCCCAACATATGGCTTTGGGCTTTCTCACCCACAATAGCCCCTCAAAATTTTACTTTTTGCCTCGCGCCCGAAGGGAAAAAGTGAGGTTTTGACCTTTTGACGAGTGAGGGCCCTGGATTTTGACTTCACACGTATGTGCGCGTGGATTTGGGCGCCTTCTTTATTGCCGCTGCTGTCGCGCCGTTTCCGAGGCGTCATTAACTACTCCGGGCGGCGTCTTGTCAATGGAATCTATTGGTCCGTTTCAAATCCAACGGACGAGATTCTTTCCTGAAAATTCGAGCGGGATATTTTCCCCACTTCGCCTCCCCCTATATAAAGCCCCAGGATGGGTTGTTCTCTTATTTTGCAAACTTCAGATCCTCCGACGAACTCAAGCGCTCAGACTCCCAGAGCCTTCCCTGTCATCTGCCTTGGCTCGCTCCCCAATCCACTGCCGTTCTCTTTGCCAGATTGAAGTTCGTCCTCCGAACTGATTCCGCGTAAGTTCTTTTCCCGAGGTTTTAGTAATCTGTACGAATTGCCTCTTCGGCGCGTGATAGATCTTCCCAGTCGCCGTTTCACGTCCCCCCTCCTTTAACCTTGTTAGAAATGGGTAGATTCGAATACCTAGTGGATAGTCCATCCCAGATAGAGAAGTTTAGGGCGGCCTATCGCATTCCACAGGAAGTCGGCCTGAGGTATTGCTCCACGGGGGGGTTATTACTGGCCCGAGAGGTAGGCGAGGTGATAATCCCCATTATCGCCTTCCTGGAGGGAGGAATGACCATCCCTATGGGTGAGGTCACCAGAAGTTACCTTACCGCCCATAGGCTTAGTCCCGAACAGTGCGCACCCAACACATTTAGGATTTTGGGGGCAGTTGATGACCTAAACCGCCACTTAGGCTTAGGGTTAACCTGGCATGATGTGGCGCATATGTACGAATGCCGTACAAAGGAAGGGGCGGGATACTATCTAAGGTCCCGGTCTGATGTCGTCAGACTCCTCTCCGGTCTCCCCAAGTCCAACAAAGGGATGATGGACGATTACCTCATCGTCTCGGGTGCCTGGCATGATGGGATTCACTGCCCAACCAAGCCAGGAACGCCAGGTGGGACTTTTCCCCTTGAGCCCTTCCAACTTTTGTACCTTCACCTATTCGGACTTCCTTTCATCATGTTGCAATCCCCCTGACAGTTCTTTTGCCATGTTTACAGATAGAAGGAACGTGACTCCTCGGCTGAGCCTCACCAATACTGCGGCCTTAAACTATCTTCTTCGGTCGGAGATCTTCGTGAGTGAAGACGGACAGCTTCGATCTGTTCCTCTCATCCTTAGTTACACTCCGAAGACTGAACTTCAGCCGAGAGGGAACGCAATCACAGCGGGAGATCGCCGCATAAACCGCATCGATGTGGCACGGAAGACCTTTCTGGCCCCTTTTGACCTCGCCCCAGTGCCCCATCCCAATCCGCAGGGCATCCCAGTATTAGTTCAGCCAGTCCAAAGAGCGCCATTTGAACCAGCAGCCGAGGAAAGGATCGCCTCCTCTACCCCTTCGCTTGACGCCCAGATCGATCAGTTCAAGTTCGAAGAGGATACCTCGGAGGAAGTTCAGATCTTATCTTCCGAAGAGGCCCCTGACAGGCAGTCAGCTGCCCCAGTTCTGAACTTAGCTTTGCCGGAAGACTCCTCGGAGGAAGACATGCTACCCTAGGCCAGCTAATGAAGAACAGGAAAACAACGACCGCAGCCAAGGGTACTGGCACATCCCAGCCCCAAGTGAACCTCCCACCACCGCCTCCCCCTTCTCAAGCCCCAAAAGATTTAAGTCTGAAAGTGCTACCCGATTTGAAGAAGAAGAGGGTGGTGACGGACGTAACTGACGTCAAGGAGGGGGAAATGGTCCCTCCGAAGGGCCACAAGCAGCAGAAGAAGACCCACGATACAAGAAATAAACGGGCTTCTTCTACTGAGAGCAGGGAGGAGAACGTGGCTGCTGACGTGCGGCGGGGGGTCCAGGTGTGGTCCCCAAAGCTTACTTTGGATGGTGCGGCCATCCCTTTTGACGCCTCCCTCAGAAACTATGCTGGGGGGAAGGCCGGGTACGTTGCTGAAGCGCTCGAGAAGCCCCTCCTCCTTCCGAGGGATATGGAGTCTTATCGGCGTTTCAGCGAAAAAGAACTCTTTTTGTCCCTCAAACGGGATTTAGGCATGGTAAGACAACTAATGCTCTTTCGCAACTATCTTGAATCCCTCGTGCCTGTATATTTTTATGTAACCGTCTTTTGGTCGTCATGCAGCTTGCTCAACAAATCTACGTGGCTGAAGAGTGGGTTCAGAGGAAGGATGTTGACGTGCAAGCTGAGATCCGGTCCAAGGAGGACGTTGAGAAGGCACTGGGCAAGGCAAAGGATGAAAGCGCCTGCATCTCCGATCAGCTGAAGGAGGAGGTGAAAGCAAGAAAAAATGTAGAGGCGGGCCTTAAAAATGTAGAGAAGCAAGCCGAAGACCAGCGCAAGAAGCTGCTCGCGGCTGAAACCAATCTGGAGACGGAGAGGGTGATGGTAAAAGAGCTTCGGCTTGAGCTGGAAAAAGCCAGGGACGCTGCTAAGTTGGCCAAGGAGGACGCGCAATTGGCCAGGGAAGCAGTTGAGGCTGAAAAGAAAGCCGCCTACATGCTGGGGGTGCAGGAGACCCAAGTAAGGCTGACCGAGGAGTTCGCCAAGGTCTGCAGGGACTACTGCGACATCACATGGAGCAAGTGCCTCGATGCAGCTGGAGTCCCTGCAGAGTCAACTTTAAGGCAACCTGGGAGCATCTATTACGATCCGGATTTATGTGATGCTCCTGAGGCCTTGGAAGCATCCTCGGCAGATCAGAACCCCCCAGCGCCAGCTGAGACGAGCCAGGCCCCTCTTCAGATCGGAGATGCGGGCAATTTGCCAAAGATCCACCCAGATTCTCAAGATAAAGCCTAGAACCTCCATCTTGTGTAGTTGCTAGTATATTTTTTGACCTTTTTTGTATGGAAATTATCATTTAAATGAATGAAACGGCTTACTTTCGTTACTTGTTGCTTGTGGAGTACTTATCATATTGCATTATTGCGGCTAATAATGACAGTTTAGTGATTAAGAATGAATCATAAATGCGGTAATCTTCCATGTATGGCTAAGACAAAGAATTGTGGGAATAACCACTGACGTAGTTTTGCCTAAGTCCACATATTCCGCTAAATTAGACTGGTAACCTGAGTGCGCCCACCAAACTAAAGCCTCTGATCCGAGGACTACCGGTGTAATCGAAATCGAGGTTAAACACTTGTAAGGATTATAAAGGAGGGTTAACTAACCCACATCATCTGGTCCGAGGACTACAAGCATGATGGGATTTAAGTTTAAACACTTATAAGGAACGTAAAGGAGTGTTAACTAACCCACATCATCTGGTCCGAGGACTACAGGCATGATGAGATTTAAGTTTAAACACTTGTAAGAATCGTGAGGGAGTGTTAACTAACCCAAGTCATCTGGTCCGAGGACTACAGGCATGCTTGGATTTAAGTTTAAACACTTGAGAGGAATGTAAAGGAGTGTTAACTAACCCACATCATCTGGTCCGAGGACTACAGGCATGATGGGGTTTAAGTTTAAACACTTGTAAGAATCGTGAGGGAGTGTTAACTAACCCAAGTCATCTGGTCCGAGGACTACAGGCATGCTTGGATTTAAGTTTAAACACTTGAGAGGAACGTAAAGGAGTGTTAACTAACCCACATCATCTGGTCCGAGGACTACAGGCATGATGGGGTTTAAGTTTAAACACTTGTAAGAATCGTGAGGGAGTGTTAACTAACCCAAGTCATCTGGTCCGAGGACTACAGGCATGCTTGGATTTAAGTTTAAACACTTGAGAAACACTAGTATAACAAGAGAACAATCATGACTGAAAGAAGAATTCTTTTAATAGTAGTACCTTTTGAGGTTATTTACATTCCATGGCCGGGGCACTACGTGATTATCCAGGTCTTCTAGGAAGTATGCTCCAATGCCGGCCCTCGAAGTGATACGATACGGACCTTCCCAATTCGGCCCCAGTTTTCCCCATGCTGGATTCTTTGCATTCCCTACCACCTTGCTTAGGACAAGATCGCCAGGCTCGAGGGGTCTCAACCTCACATTGATGTCGTAGCCCTGTTTGAGTTTCTGCTGGTAGTGTGCCAATCGGACCATCGCGCTTTCCCTTCGTTCTTCAATCAGATCTAGACTCTTTTCCAGCTGCCTGTCGTTGTTGGTTGGGTCAAAAGAGCTAATCCTGTGCGTTGGGAACCCAGTCTCGAGAGGTATGACGGCTTCAGCTCCATAGGTCATTGAAAAAGGGGTCTCCCCAGTGGACCTACGAGGCGTGGTTCTATATGCCCACAATACGTGGGGTAGTTCCTCTACCCATCTACCCTTCGCATCGTCTAGCCTCTTCTTTAGCCCGTTAACTATGACTTTATTGGTGGCTTCGGCCTGCCCGTTTCCCTGGGGATAGGCGGGGGTGGAGTATCTATTTGTGATCCCCAGCTCACTGCAATAGCTTCTAAAAGCTTTGCTATCGAACTGAAGCCCGTTGTCCGAGATGAGGGTGTGTGGGACTCCAAATCTGGTGACGATGTTTTTCCAAATGAACTTCTTCACGTCTACGTCCCTGATATTTGCTAGAGGCTCAGCTTCTACCCACTTGGTGAAGTAGTCCGTTCCGACCAGCAAGAATTTCCTGTTTCCTGCTGCCTTAGGGAAAGGGCCAACGATGTCCAGCCCCCACTGAGCAAAAGGCCACGGGCTGGATAGCAGATTAAGGGTTCCACCAGGTTGATGTATGCTTGGCGCAAAACGTTGGCATTGGTCACACTTTTTAGCGTACTCATGCGCCTCTCTTTGCATATTTGGCCACCAATAGCCTTGGGTAATGGCTCGGTGAGCTAAAGATCTCCCTCCAGTATGGCTCCCATAGATTCCTTCATGCAGTTCTTCTAACATCGATTCAGCCGCCTCGGGGGCCATGCACAACAGATACGGGCCAGAATAGGATCGTTTGTACAGTTTATGGTCTTCGGACAGCCAGAACCTTATAGCTTTTCTCCGTATTTTGTCTGCTTCCACTCTTTCTTCGGGCAACACATCGTCCCTCAAGAACTTGATGACGGGGTCCATCCAGCATGGGTTGGTTCCGACGCTGTGAACTTGGAGTACTTTTTTTCTTAACTTCGTGGGCCTCCGTACGTCTTCAACCAGGATGACCCTTGGCAACTCTTGCGCCGAAGAGGTGGCGAGTGTAGCCAGAGAATCGGCATGCGTGTTGCCGCTTCTATGGACGTGCCGAAGGGAAAAATATTCAAACTCTGACTGTAGGGACTTGACCAGGTCCAAGTACTCCTGCATCGTCTCGTCTTTTGCCTCGAACTCCCCCAGCACTTGGCCGACGATCAACTTTGAGTCTGAGGATATCTCGGCGGACTTTCCTCCCATCCTTCGCACCATCTTCATCCCCATCAATAGAGCCTCATATTCTGCCTCATTGTTCGTTGCCGAGAAGTCTAGCCTTAAGGCTTTTTCAATGATAATTTTCTCAGGGGATATCAGCACTAGCCCTATGCCTGAGCCCCTCTGATTTGATGCGCCGTCTACATATACTTCCCAGGGCGAGGTGTTTTGTGACGAAACTGTGCTGACTTGCCTCCCTTCTGTGCCTAGAGTTTGGGCTACTTCCTCTAAATGGGGCTCTGTGAACTCGGCGACCAGGTCTGCAAGGATCTGGCCCTTCACTGACGTGCGCGGCATGTACTTGATATCAAAAGCCCCTAGCATCGTCCCCCATTTGGCAATCCTTCCTGTGTAGTCAGCGCTTCGGAGTACCGCCCTAAGGGGGAGTTGGGTAAGGACTATGACCGTGTGAGCTTGAAAATAATGGGGCAGCTTCTTGGTTCCCAGCACAACTGCCAGAATGGCCTTTTCTAGTGGCAAATAGCGGGTCTCAGCTTCTTGCAGCGACTTGCTCACATAATAAACTGGCTTTTGCACACCACAGTCTGCTCGGATCAGTACCAAGCTTACAGCATTAAGTGCCACGGTAATGTACGCAAACAACACTTCGTCAGGCAGGGGACTGGACATGATGGGAGGTCTAGCCAGGTAGTCCTTAAGTTGCTGGAAAGCGATAGCACATTCCTCCGTCCATTCAAAATCCTTCCACTTATTGATTAACGAGAAGAAAGGCCGACACCTGTCTGCGGATCTGGAAATGAACCTATTAAGGGCAGCAGTCATCCCAGTCAGCTTTTGGATTTCTTTGGGGTTCCGAGGGGCTCGCAAGTCGTTGATGGCCCTTATCTGATCGGGGTTAACTTCGATTCCCCTGTGAGTGACCATATACCCCAGGAACTTGCCCGAGCCAACCCCGAATGAACACTTGGAGGCATTCAAGCGCAATCTGTGTCCCCTTAAAATTTCGAAGATGTCCCTAAGGTCCCCAATGTGTCCCGCAACAACCTTGCTTTTAACCACCATGTCGTCGATATAAACCTCCATGCTTTTGCCCAGCTGTGGCTCAAACATCCGGGTCATCATTCTCTGATAGGTAGCCCCTGCGTTCTTCAAGCCGAATGGCATTACCTTATAATGGTAGTTTCCTACAGGAGTCACGAAAGCCGTTTTGTTCTGGTCGGCGAGAGCCAAAGGTATCTGATGATAACCTTGAAACGCATCTAAGAAACTCATCCGAGGATGCCCAACAGTAGCGTCAACTAACTGATCTATCTTCGGCATAGGAAACGGATCCTTCGGACAAGCTCTATTAAGATCAGTGAAGTCCACGCACACCCGCCATTTCCCACTTTTCTTCT
>CM043317.1:53341322-53365704 GCA_023736055.1 Quercus glauca
TTCTTTTCTCCTAACAAATAACACTGTCTATATACAAATTTACATCACAGATTGCCTAAACAATAGCAAGACAATCTTACAAGTGCTCTGGTACTGGTCAATACGAGAGCATCTTTAAACAATGATATATTGTCAGACTACACTTTTGTTGGGAAGGGTTGGTTTGTGACGTCAAGGGCCTCGGGGGGTTCAATGAACCCCCTGACTTGATAAAAAATTTTATATGTATAAAATATTATTTTTTTAGTTTAATTTACCTTTTAAAGTATTTTTGCACACTTGACATAGATTAGTTCAACCCAAAACTAAACAACATATATAGATCAGTCTATCCCAAAACCAACCAATAACATGAATTATAGATCTCTCTCTTTCTCTCTCTCTCTCAAGAATCTCTTTTCTTTATCAGACTATTGGTAACTCCGACTTTAAGAGTAAATAATGAATGTTTCTGAGATGTAAGTATATCTCTTTTATTATAAATTTATATATTATTTGTGTGAATGTGTGTGTTATTTATTTATTAATTTTTGTTATAATGTTATTTCTGTGAATGTGTGTGTATATAGTATAAATATAATATAAATTTATATAATTTAATAATTAGGAAATATAGAGGGTTTGTTATGTGTGTGTGTGTGTATTGTTATCATGTTATAATAATATATTGTTATAAAGTTAGTGAATAAAAAAATAGTAAAGTTAGTCATTCTTTAAATACTTGATTGATTAAGTAGACACATAGTGTATTATTTATATATGTATGGATGGGTGTGGCTCTTTCGGTTAATAATTAATACAATGTACGTGGGTTGAGTTTTGTCATTCAATTTAAAATATTTTTATAAAAATAATGACAAATAGATAATGACAATTGCATAGAAATACAAAATGTTATATTGTGGTGGTGTTTTCTCAACGACCTTGGGCTTGTTGGGCCTGAACCCCAATTAATTTGTATTTTCTACTAGGTTTAGCCCACAGTGGGGATCCTAGGAGGGGTTTTAGTAATGATATACAATATAGAATGGTATTATGGTGACTACTTATTAGGAATGTGTCTGGTCGAGGGGGTTGATAGACAGTTGAGGTGCCCATTTGGGAGTCTGGGTTGGATCACCTTACCCCAGAATGATGTTCTAGGCCCTCACTTTTCTCTTGTGTATTTCTCCCGCAAATTATGTTCCAAAAATCCCCTTTTTCTTTTCCCTTTTCTTTGCTTTTATACCCTTGCTTTAATGGTTCTGTCATGATGAGGGAATATCCTTCATGTGCGTGGGTCCTTCCACTCATGGAGTTTGGGTGGCTTCCTTAGTCTTGGTCACTGTTCTAGCGTGTCTAACCGTACATCAAGAGTGGGACCCATAGCCCTGCTACTGGACTGATTTTCTAGTAACTTGTGCCTAACGCTGAATTCCCCCAAGACACTACCTTCTCTCCTCGGGGATTGTAGGGTTTATTTAGATAATTTGGTCGTGGACACGTAGTTCTGTGTTGTACCTTGGTGTTTGTCGAGATTGGGCCAAACCTAAGCTTAACGATGCTCAGCTTAGGCTCAATGTGAGCCAAACTTTTGCCCTCCTGCACAAACTTTATAAAATAAAATGGTTACACTTACTCACATTGACAATAGATATTGAAAACTCATAATGATGTCAACATATGAAAACTTGTAGAAGGAAATAGTAAAATTTCATGTATTTGCATGAGATATATATATATATATATATATATATTGTCGATAACTTGATATATTCAAGTCTTTTTTTTATTAACTTTTTTAAATTTAAGTTTTTTAATGACCCCCTAAAAAGAAATCCTAGAACTTTCACAATATGGCCTACTGTAATTTTTTATTTAAAAAAGTGGGACTTTTATATACAATTGTATGTATTATATTATGTAATGCTTTGGATTCAGTTAGCCTCAGTTAGCTCACTCAATCCATAATTTTTTTTTTTTTGACTAAAATATTTAAATTTAAATCTCATCTGCATAAAAAATAAATTAGTATTTTTTTTAATGAAAAACTTGTAACTTTATTAAGAAAAAGATAAATTCATTACATCATGAGTAATAACTAACTCAATTGGTGGAAGATTTTCCTCTATCCGCATTACAATATTATCATTGTTCTCTACTGCTTTGGCATATTTTGTCAAGATATGAGCTGATCTCTTGCCTTAACGCTTCACGTGAGACATGCAAAGTGATTGAAAATCTTGGATTTTATGAGCTACCCTGACTAAGATGTTTGAGACAACCACATGTAGAGTACAAAGTCCCAGGAGAGTATTGGCCACAATTTTAGAGTCACATTTAAAAATCACATCTCTTATACCTCCATGGCTTTTGCTTCAGCTTCCAACGGTCTCAAAGGTTCATATGATTTTTGCTTAAAAATCAAGTCCACAAACTCACAGTGATGCCCCGATATCTTCCATACTTCCTGAGCAATCTCACAATCCCAGAGTGCTTCTATTCTCTTCCTCAAAACCACACGCTTCACACATGTTCTCCTCAATCACCTTCTGATAGAATAGGTTTTGCTTTCGTGGGGATGATGTTGCAGCACACCCTCCAAGCAAAAGATTTTGTTTTATTTGGCAAGTGTAACCTCCAGATTTTGCACCAAAAAATTTTGTGATTCTCCCCATTTGAAGTCCCTTCCATACAGCCCTGTGCAAAATCAGAAATTGCTAATTTGTAGGTGCTACTAATTGTGAACTTTCCCTTAGGTGTAAACGCCCACACTAGTTTATCCTCTGGCAAGCAAGCACTCAACGAGATAGAATAGCTTGGGCATCAGTTGCAATTAGTATCTTAATTTAATGCTAAGAAAAAACTATTATGGATAGGAGACTGTTCGACTTGGCCATTATTATTGTTATTTTCTTTTGGAAAATGCTAACGAGTGCCCTTAGGGTACTTGTTAATAATCTATTTAAAGAAAATTTTTATGGGAAATGAAAAAAAAGTGGTATCAAAACTTTCCTAAAATGAATTATTAATGAGTGCCCTAAGGGCACTTGTTAGCATAACCCTTTTCTTTTTGGTAACAAGGGATACATCCAATCAAAAAAAAAAAAAAAAACAAGGGATACAAGTTAGACCCTCTGCATCAAATCGCTTCCTTGTAGATATGCTCGACTCTATTCTCGAGATCTCATTTAAAAGGTTCTTGCACTTAGATAATAGAAATTTCAACTATTTATTACATTGGAGTTGGTAAGCAAAATCAGTACAAAATTGTGCATAAAGTTCTATAAAGTCTATATTATTAGGTTGGCAACCATAAATAAATTGAAACCTTTAGAACTTAGTTTGTCTAGTTGTTTAGTCTAGAAATATTCTATTAAACAAGCCAAATGAAGTTCTACATAGATGAGAACTCAAGAAATCAGAAAAAGATAAGTGCAAAAAAAAGAATCACTTATCTCAACCGATCAAGATGCACATCTCAATCGATCGAGATTCGTGCAAATTTGGATTCTCACTTTCTTTCTCAGCCATTGGATCTAGGGTTTTGATGGAAATTAAGAGCATTTAAATAAAACCCAAGAGCATGTTTTTACACATTCAAGAGGGCAGTGTTCTATACACAGATCTGGAGATTTTCCATTCCCTTTTGAAGCTATAGCTGGAGACCTTGTGCAAACAATGGATCCAATTATAAAGTAAAATTGCTACATCAAGCCAACCACAATTACTTATCTAAATCTTTGAGTAGAGATCTCAAAGTGACAAACTGGATTATTTGTATGTAACAGTTTCACAGTAAAAGAGTTCGTGGATTCGGAGTTGCGTGTGGTTACATGAGTAAGTACTACATGAGGTAGCAGTAGATTTAGGATTAAGGCTATTGTACAAATTTCTATTCTATTAGTAAAGTGTTGCTTTGAGGATTGTTTAGGTCAAACATTTCCCAGAATTTTTTACTTTGAAACCACAGTTTCAAAAGTTTTTCTAGGTCATCATTCTTGGTGTTTATTTGTTCTATGAATGTTTGATGTTTATTTGAATCAAATCTATTGCATGGTTAATCTAATTAATTATTTAGCTAAGATTTGATAAAATACAACTCAATTGGGGTCTAAAACCCTAAAAAGTTCCACTATAACTCTATAAGGTTAGTTATGTTTATAGCCTCAAGAAGTAGAATTTTGTCTCTCAGAGCCCATAACTCGGCCTTAGCACTATTTAGATAACCAGAATTTCTTGCAAATCCTATAAACCACACGCCATCATATCACTATTGCGTATCAACCCCCCTCCTGCAGATTTGGTTGTGTTTCGGATTCAAGGCAATGACAAAGAACACAGTTCCTTTATTGATACATGATATGAAGGAATAAATTACCCTTAAACCCGTCAGCTTTTCATATGTGAAGCTCCTGTCAAGTCTAAAACTGACGGGGTTAGACAACTGAGGCTGAAGGTTTCAGAGCTGACGGATAGTAATAGTAATACAACACTCTTGGGAAGACCATGGAATATGGCGAGGGGCTGACGGCGACATGGCTGAAGAGAATAAGGCAAGCTGACAACCCTGAGGCCGACGGCTCTTAGCCAAACCAAGACTTGGCCACCACGCATGAGTGATAAGGAGATTGCTTGTTCTCCACGCTTAATGTTAGAGTCCTATAAGGAAAGGATTCCGCGATCTACGCTCATGAGTATTCCTATAAGGAAAAGACTTCTACTTTAAGGAGAAGAGGTCAACCCTCTACTACTATAAAAACCCCAATACCCTCACAAATCAAGGTAGGCATAATCAACCCCTCTCTAGCACTCTAGAATTGAAAAGAAGTTCTAACTTGACCTTCGGAGGGTATTTGGCCGGCACCATACCGGTGCTCTCTGCAAGGTCTTCTCCTTTTTGTTGTGTAGGTGCTAATTTGAGTGTGCAAGGATCGTGTAGCTCACTGGTAGTTTTTTTTGACATCATCAGTTGGTGCCGTCTGTGGGAAATGTATTAATTTGCCACAATCCGCAAGCCGTATTGTAGTTTCCCAGACAAGAGAGTTGCATGGTACTCACTCGCTTAATGGCAACTACAAACAACGTTCAAGGAGAGGAACCACCCATGACTGCCCTCGAGAGACAAGTTCGAACTCTAGCCGCAGCCGTAGAATGCCTTACCAAACAGAAGCACGACCTAAAAAAACAGCTGTGCTAGAAAAATGCAGCATCAAATAATCAACTAGAAGATTAAGAAGAGAACAGCGCTGAAAGACGAAACTAGGAAAGACCTGAGGGCAGCAACGCCCCGAGCAGACCTGAGAAGCAGAACCTAAGCATGCCATCCCTCGCGGACACCACTCCGCCAAGTATAGTCGCTGAGATGCAGGCGATGAAGGAGCAAATGGAAGTTATGATGAACGCCCTCAAAGGAAGGGTATCCAGCGACCTTGACGACCTAGTGAATCGCATCGACTCGTCATTCACTGTAGCCGTCAATTCCTTCCCCCTACCACATAAATTTCGCATACCCCATATAGAGAGTTACGACGAAGTGAAGGACCCCCTGGATCATCTGGAGACCTTCAAAACTCTGATGCACCTTCAGGGCGTGGCGGACGAAATCATATGTAAGGCCTTCCCTACAACGCTGAAGGGCCCCGCAAGGGTATGGTTCAGCCAGCTGACGCCAAACTCCATCAGCACCTTCAAGGAGTTAAGCGCTCAGTTCACTACACACTTTATCGGAGGACATAGGTATAAGAAATCTACAGCCTGCTTAATGAGTATCAAGCAATGAGAAGACGAGACATTGAGATCCTACATAACGCGCTTCAATAAAGAAGCACTCTCGGTGGACGAAGCCGACGACAAGATACTTATAGTAGCCTTCACAAATAGGTTGCGAAAGGGTAAGTTTTTATTCTCCCTATACAAAAACGACCCGAAGACCATGTCGGAAGTACTCTACAGGGCCACCAAGTACATGAATGCTGAAGACGTGCTGTAGGCCCGAGAGGAAAAGCCAAGAAAAGGGGAGAGACAGGAAGATTCACGACAAGACCAAGGAAGGAAGAAGCCAAGGACTGGAGACCGAAGAGATGAAAGACATTCCAGGCCCCCCGGGGGGAAGATTCACAACCTTCACCCCGCTAACTACCCCGATAGATCAAGTCCTGATGCAAATCAAGGACGAAGGGGCTCTGACCTTTCCTGAAAAGCTGAAGCGAGATCCTAGCAAACGATCCAAAGACAAATATTGCCGCTTTCACCGAGACCACGGTCATGACACGGCCAACTGTTATGACTTAAAACAACAAATTGAGGCCCTCATAAGGCAAGGGAAGCTGTAGAAGTTCGTAAGCAAGGAAAGAACGAATCCGTCGCATCAAAAGTAGCCCCCCCAACGAGATAATGAATGTCAGAGACCGCCTATCGGGGACATAAGGATGATTATAGGAGGAACGACAACCGGGTCATCCAAAAAGGCTCGAAAGACGTACCTTAGGATGGTCCAAAACGTCCAGCTGACAGACTCAGCGCCAAAGATAGCACGAAGAGAAGGTCCCATCATTGGGTTCTCAGAAGAAGACGCTCGACGCCTCCACCACCCCCATGACGACGCGCTCGTCATCAGCCTACGGGTAGGGGACTACAACTTGCACCAGGTACTGGTCGATAATGGAAGTTCGGCAGACATTCTGTATTACCCGGCGTTCCAGCAAATGAGAATTGGCCAAGAGTAGCTTATTCCGACAAACGCCCCGCTCGTCGGTTTTGGAGGAACAAGGGTATTCCCTTTGGGTGCAATTACATTGTCCGTAACTGCAAGCGACTATCCTCAGCAGATCACTAAGGACGTGACGTTCCTTGTAGTCGACTGCTCATCCGCTTACAATGCTATCCTAGGGCGGCCCACCCTCAACGCATGAAAGACAGCAACCTCAACTTATCATTTGATAATTAAATTCCCTACCGAATATGGAATAGGAGAACTACGCGGAGATCAAATGGCCGCACGGGAGTGTTACGTAGCTATAATGGAAATGGACGACCACTTCTAGACCATGAATATAGAAGAACACTGAAGTACAACGAAGTCCGCTGAACAGCTCGAAGAAATCCTCCTTGACGACTCCGCACCTGATCAAACAACAAAGATTGGAACCCTTGCCAGTCCCATGGTTCGACAAACACTTACGGCCTTCTTCAAAAAGAACCAAGACATATTCGCCTGGAGTCACGAGGACATGCCAGGTATAGACCCTTCGGTCATGGTGCATAAACTGAATGTGTCACCCTCCTTTCCACCCGTCCGGCAGAAGAAGTGGGTGTTTGCCCCAGAACGAGATCAGGCCATAGCCGAGGAAGTCCGTAAGCTAGAGGAAGCAAGCTTTATTAGGGAAGTCTACTACCTCGACTAGCTAGCAAACGTAGTGATAGTGAAGAAAGCTAGTGGGAAGTGGAGGATGTGTGTAGATTTCACCGACCTAAACAAAGCATGCCCCAAAGACAGCTACCCCCTCCCGAGGGTCGACACCCTAGTAAACTCTACGGCTCAACACCAGCTGCTAAGTTTCATGGACGCATTCTCCGGTTACAACCAAATAAAAATGCACGAAGCCAATCAAGAGAAAATTTCATTCGTAACCAACCAAGGCCTCTTCTGTTACAAAGTGATGCCATTCGACCTAAAAAATGCGGGCGCAACATATCAAAGGCTTATGAACAAGATGTTCGGACAGCAAATCGGGAGAAATGTCCAAGTCTACGTAGATGACATGCTGGTAAAAAGCCGAAGGGAGGAAGATCACTTGGAAGACCTCAGGGAGACGTTTGACACTCTTCGGTCTTACAACATGAAGCTTAATCCAGGAAAATGTGCCTTTGGGGTGACGGCAGGAAAATTCTTGGGATTCATGGTGTCACAGAGGGGCATCGAAGCCAACCCGGACAAAATCCGGGCTATAATAGAGATGGCACCACTAAAGAATGTGAAGGAGGTACAAAGCCTCAATGGCAAGATAGCAGCACTGAATAGGTTCGTCTCAAGGGCAATAGACAAGTGCTTACCCTTCTTTCACACATTGAAGAGATCCTTCGAGTGGACTGCCGAGTGTCAACAAGCATTTGAGGAACTGAAAACTTATCTCTCCTCCCCTCCATTGCTGAGTCCCTCGCAGCCAGGTGAAGAACTTTTTCTCTATCTTGCCATCTCCCTAGCTGTCGTCAGCTTCGCCCTGATCAAAGAAGAAGAGAAAGTGCAAAAACCTGTGTACTACACTAGCCGGGCGCTTCGCGGGACAGAAGAAAGATACCCGCCAATAGAGAAACTCGCCTTCGCATTAGTTACGGCAGCACACAAACTAAAGCCTTACTTTCAAGCCCACACAGTCGTCGTCCTGACCGACAAACCTTTGCAACGAGCAATGAGCAACCCTGAGGCCGCCGAACGACTAGCACTATGGGCCATAGAATTGAGCGACTTTGACGTCCAATACCGCCCACGAACCGCCATTAAAGGGCAGGTTGTCGCAGATTTCATAGCTGAGTTCACAAATGGTGAGGATAAGGGGGCAGAGGAGTCTCCCCTATAAAGCATATATGTAGATGGGTCCTCCAACAGGCAGGCTGGGGGAGCCGGTGTCGTACTAC
This sequence comes from Quercus glauca, assembly GCA_023736055.1. Classification (NCBI taxonomy): domain Eukaryota; kingdom Viridiplantae; phylum Streptophyta; class Magnoliopsida; order Fagales; family Fagaceae; genus Quercus; species Quercus glauca. The sequence continues at coordinate 53,349,939 of CM043317.1, forward strand.
AGTCGCCTGAAGGAGACACGATCGAATGTATGGTCCACCTTGAGTTCCCCACTACCAACAACGAAACAGAATACGAAACTTTAATAGTAGGGCTTGACCTCGCCAAAGCCGCAGGAGCCAAGAGCGTGATCATTTACTGCGATTCTCAAGTCGTGACCAACCAGATGAATGGGGATTATGAATGCAAAGGCGAAAGAATGAAGAGGTATCTGGACCAAGCCAGACGGAGGGTAAGCGATCTAAAGGCCGAAATTATACAAATCCCTCGCAGAGAAAACGAGCAAGCTGACCGCCTAGCCAAAGCTGCTTCAGCTGAACATATGACCACCCTTGGTAATGTACTTTCCTTTGTCCAGCTCTCTCCACTTATAAATTCCGCTGACGTACAAGAGCTTAGTTCCAAAAGCGACTGGACCGTGCCATTAGTATCTTATTTGAAGAACAGCATATTACCAGATGGAAAGGAAGCTGCAAGAAAACTGAAGGTCCAAGCAGCAAGATTCGTTATGATAAGGGATGTCTTATGCAAAAAAGGCTTCTCCCGCCCCTACCTAAGATGCTTAGGCCCGGAAGAGGCAGATTACGTTATAAGAGAGATACACGAAGGAATCTGTGGAAACCATTCAGGGTCGAGATCATTAGTGCACAAGTTAGTGCGAACAGGGTACTTTTGGCCTACCATGCAGAAGGATGCCGAGGCTTATGTAAAGACCTGCGACAAATGCCAAAGGTTCAGCAATATCATCAGACAGCCGCCCGAAGAACTTACCCCGATGACAGCGCCATAGCCGTTCGCTCAATGGGGATTGGACATCATGGGGCCTTTCCCGACGGCAATACGACAGCTGAAGTTTCTGGTGGTGGGCATCGATTACTTTACAAAGTGGGTGGAAGCTAAAGCCTTGGCCACCATTACAGAGAAGAACGTACGAAGTTTCGTCTGGCGATGTATCGTATGCAGATTTGGCATCCCTAAAGTCTTAGTCTCGGACAATGGGAAGCAATTCGATAACGACTCCTTCCGAGACTTTTGCTCGCAATTGGGGATACGGAACCACTACTCCTCCCCTACCCACCCTCAAGCCAACGGACAGGTCGAAGTTACAAACCGATCCTTGTTAAAGATTATCAAGACTTGGCTCGATGGGGCAAAGGGTATATGCGCAGAAGAGTTACCGAGCATACTCTGGGCCTACAGGACTACAGCAAGGACACCAACAAGAGAAACACCGTTCCAATTAACGTATGGGAGCAAAGCAGTCATCCCAGCCGAAGTCGGTCTCACAAGCTACAGAGTGCACAACCATGACGAATGGAGGAATGACAAGGCCATACGTCTGCAGTTGGATTTAGTGGACGAGGTCAGGGCAGCAACAGAACAAAGGCTTGCACGGTACCAAGACTGCATGGCCAAGCACTACAACTCCCAGGTCAGACATAGAGACTTCCAGGTTAGAGACCTCGTTATAAGAAAAGTCATGGGCGCGACAAAAGACCCAGCTCAAGGAAAGCTCGGCCTAAACTGGGAAGGACCTTACCGAGTCGCGGCGTGGCAAAGGAAGGACACCTACCATCTAGAGACACTAAACGGACAGAAGTTGCCGCATCCTTGGAATGCTGAACACCTGCGGAGATACTACCAGTAGAGATGATGACATGAAGAACAACACACCCCCTTTTTTTTTCATAGTTTACTCCTCAGACTTAGTATTTACTTTTAGATTTTTGCTATAATAAGCCCAAAGGGCAAGCTTTTTTACTTTGGTTTTTGCTACAACAAGCCCAAATGGGCAGGTTTTGTTTTCAGACTACTTTTTATATAGATGCATAGCAATAAGAGGAGTTTATTCAGAACTGCTGAAGTTTCTACTTTCAAGTTCATGTTCACAAAAAGTGGACGACCTTGAATCCACAAGAAATTTGGCAAGTCCACAAAACGGACAAAGCCATACAGCTGACGGTTTAATAAAAGACCCAAGTTATAAAACTCAGCTATAAAGCTAACGGTCTAATAAAAGACTGAAAAATTGGCAAGTCCACAAAACAGACAAAGCCATACAGCTGACGGTTTAATAAAAGACCCAAGTTATAAAACTCAGCTATAAAGCTAACGGTCTAATAAAAGACTGAAAAATTGGCAAGTCCACAAGATGGATAGAGCCATACAACTGACGGTCTAATAAAAGACCTAAGCTCAAAAACTTAGCTATAAGGCTGACGGTCTAATAAAAGACTAACAAATCCACAAGATGGACAAAGCCATAAGACTGACTATCTAAACAAAGACCTAAGCTAAAAAAGCAGCTACATAGATGACGGTCTAAAAAGACTGACGAGTTGGCCAGATCCGTAAAAATGTGCAAGGCCATAGAGCCGACGGTCCCACACGAGTTACCTTATATCAAAAAAGCAATCAAAACTGGGCTAAGTCCGTAAGGAGGACGACCTTAACCCAAAGTAATATATTATTAAAACTCCAAGGAGCAACAGATTAAAAGTCTGGAAAAAGACAAGTTTATTGATCCAAAGAGTAGACGAATCTCACTTAATAAGGAAGACCGTCATTAAAAAATGACGGGCTCACCAAAATTACTGTGTTCGAAAGTTGAAACCAATGATATAAGCCTACACTTGGTTGACGGTGTCGCTAAACTATACGGCGTCCATAGTGTAAACTACAAATAGGCTGACGAGCCCAACATACGATTGAGAGATAGCCTTAGCAAGAAAGCAAGAAAAAGTAGCGTAAGAACGAAATAGCCATGCATATATGAAAATAAACTAAGTACAAACAGAAGCCCCAAAAACCAAGGGGGCACTTAAAAACATTGTTTGCAGACGAAACAGAATACAACTGTTACAGAAGATAAAACTATGGAGAGGAGCGTCACTTAAAGCCTTGTTCACTTCTTCTGAGCAAGAGGGTCGTCTGCATCTAAGATCTCCACAGGAAGGTTGGAGGAAGCCACTGGAGGGTTTGCAGTAGGCTGAGCCAATACAACCCCGTCGCCATCACGAGGAGGTGCATCTCCAGATCCGTCACCTTCAATACTGACAGCATCGTTAGAAGGCGTCATCGGCACGGCATTATCTAGAGTGATTCCAGAAAGATCCAACTCAGGGAAGGTTGACGCAACCTGCTTAAGGCAGTCATCAAACCCTATTCCATAGTATCCACCACAAGAATCAACGAAGGAATCTGACTCCTTGAACTTCTGGACTGCGTCAGCCCCAGTCTGCTCTACCTGCTTACGAAGGGCCGTCAGCTCTTGTTCTAATTTCTCCTGCTGACGGCCTGCTTCCTCCAACTTCTGTTTCGTTTCTTTCAGCTCGACGTTCAATACACGTATGGCCTCCTTGTATTGAGCCTGCTGATCTAACATGTTTTTGTTATGTTTACTAACGCGGGCGACGATGCCCTCCTTGGCCACGCACCGGTCCTGGAGCGGCTTTACACAAACCAAGGCCTAGAAAAGGATATGACTGTCAGTTATTAAACAAGATTAAAAAAAAAAAGAAAAAAGAAAAGAAAAAGAAGAGAGAACCAACTAGGAGAGAACTTACCCGTGTAAGGTCAAACAAAGCTGACGCTCCCAATTCCTCCGTCCCCAACAACGCACAAGGATCAATGTCCATTGGTTTTATAAGTGATTCTACTGCTTCGACGATGAAGTCCTTGTGCGTTAGGAGGCAATGGGGTCCCTCCAAGACAGGACCAGAAGAAGTCATCATCCCCTTTCCAGCTCCATGGCTTGACTTGGGGGTTGACTTCTCTGGGGGCTCATTCCCAGAACTGACGACCATCTTCTTCAACAGAAGGTTATCCTTCTCGTCAGCCTTCCTCTTCAGCATGCTTTTGGTGACGGATTTAGGAGCCGACGAGGACGCTAACTCCCCTTTTGCCCTTTGCTCCTCCTTCTGACGAGCCGCAGTAGCCCTGATCCGTTGCTTGACTGACTCTATCCTTACAAAAGTACCAGATATAGGTAAGCAAACTGACGGGAAAAGCTGAAGTAATGGAATTATAGGAAGCAATCACTTACGACGGCAAGAGAAATCCTCTAGCTTGCGAGCTTCAGGCGTCGGTTCAAGACCCCCACAGTACGCGTGAAGTGTGTCAAGAGTAATCAAGTCTCGACACGATCGTTGCTCGATGGGAAGCTCAAGAACTCGACGGATAAAATCCTCCTGCTCGTCAGTTATGTGAGGACGAATGTGGGCTGAAAGAGAAAAAGTGGACGATGTTATAACACTTCAAAAAGCAAATGCATGTAAAAATAACAAATAATTAACTGACGAGGATAAAAGCTGACGGTTGAAACCTGAATCTTTGATAAAAGCCCAGGTATTATCAAAGTAACCATGGGGCATCATCTCCCACTCTTCCTGACGGCATACCCAATCCGTCCCTTTTACAAAAAAGTACCTACCCTTCCAGTTTCTATTCGAATCTGGCATCTCGGACACTAATCTTAATTCCTTCTCCCTAACGGCAAAATGGTACATCCCTTTTGAAGAAGATAGGTGTTGGGGTCTATAACAGTAGAAGAACTCGTCTAAAGAAAGCTGACAGTGTCCACCACTTATACGACCCCATAAAACCTCAGCACTTATAAAAATCCTCCATGAATTTGGAGCAATCTGACTAATGGACAACCCCGTAAAGTCAGCCAGCTGACGGTGTAGAACCGTCAGGGGCAGCCTTAGCCCCACGGCAAACATGGCATGATACATACCAACGTCAGCAGTTCTCCCTGTGTAGCATCTCTCGCCATCCCTAGGCAGACGGATAGGGATGTGGTCTGGAATTTGGAAACGGGTGTGTAACTCTTTGAAGACTTTATCACTCATATTTGGTAAAAACTTATTGACGGCCCATTCCTTGGGAAGGATGAAGGGACGGCTACCTACCGACTTCCTACTATCCCTTCGCAGAACCCCTTACCACCTTCATCCCCGTCACTTTCATCCCCGTCACCTTCACCCCCGTCACTATCTCTTTCCTCTTCTCCCTCAACTTCACCTTCCTCACCCACTACCTCCTCTTGGTCTTCGCCTCTATGACTCCCTACCTCCTCATCAGGAGTTTGGGCTGACGTTTCCCTCTCTGACGACCAGGAAAAGCTCCCAGACTCATCTCCCGAACCAAATACCTCGTCATAGCCCGCTCCATCGCGGACCGATGACTGACCACTCGACTCGTCACTTGACATCTGACTACCTACAAGTGACGGATTTAATCTAAGCACCTAATATGACGACCTCACTTTAGAAAAATGGGTAAAAATAAAACATACACAGAGATAAAAAGAACTTACAAGCTTCTTATAATGAGTGACGGATGAAAGCGCGATGATGGTGTAGGCAACGAGGTAGGAAGATTGACGGAAAGAAAGTGACAAATCTTCTCTCCAGGAATCAGAAATAGGAAATATGAATAATGATTTGAAATAAGCAGATTATATATAAAGGGGGCGTACACAGAAGACAAAGCGATGCCCTCGTTCAGAAGCGGAGCCAACCAGGGTATGCTGCGTGTCCGAAGCATTTAATACCAGCCGCATTATTCTGTCTCTCTTGGCCAGAATGAAAGTTAGCAGCAAGAAAAATATACTCCATAGCCCGTCAGCCTATGCTGACGGAGATATGGAGTAGGGGGCAATTGATATGAAGGAATAAATTACCCTTCAACTCGTCAGCTTTTCATATGTGAAGCTCCTGTCAAGTCTAAAACTGACGGGGTTAGACAACTGAGGCTGAAGGTTTCAGAGCTGATGGATAGTAATAGTAATACAACACTCTTGAGAAGACCATGGAATATGGCGAGGGGCTGACGGCGACATGGCTGAAGAGAATAAGACAAGCTGACGACCTTGAGGCCGACGGCTCTTAGCCAAACCAAGACTTGGCCACCACGCATGAGTGATAAGGAGATTGCTTGTTCTCCACGCTTAGTGTTAGAGTCCTATAAGGAAAGGATTCCGCGATCCACGCTCATGAGTATTCCTATAAGAAAAAGACTTCTTCTCCAAGGAGAAGAGGTCAACCCTCTACTACTATAAAAACCCCAATACCCTCACAAATCAAGGTAGGCATAATCAACCCCTCTCTAGCACTCTAGAATTGAAAAGAAGTTCTAACTTGACCTTCGGAGGGTATTTGGCCGGCACCACACCGGTGCTCTCTGCAAGGTCTCCAATGCGAAAATTCAGGCTGTCCTGTGCCAACAATAGGTGCCATAGTTGATAGTCCTATTTGAAAGAGAGAATTCCAACCTAGAACTTTGCACGTTAGGATACTCTTATGAAAACACAGCCAGATGAAGAAAAGAATCCTGGGAGTTGCTCTAATATGCCAAATCCACAAAGAGGATGAAGTTTCTAGGTTCAAAGGATTTAGCCCTTCGGCCATTAAATTGGCAAGTTTTAGATAAAATTATTCATCCTTAGAAAAAGCCCAAGAAAGTGAATCTACAACATTGATTTAGTGTCCGTTGGACAAGTTGTTCAATGTTTCTAGGAAGAAAGCCTAAGCGAAATTTTTGTTTAATAATTATTTTTATTAAAAAAATAATTTTAAAAAATATTAATATAGATAGACTATCTCTTTTCTTCCTCACCCCAATAATGCCTTAAAAAATGTGTGTCAATAAAAATCCAAATTAATTGAAATCCTAACTTAAAACTTTCCTTTACCATATATTGTTTTGCCCGAGATAAGTTAAAACTCTATCTTTTTTTTAATAAGAATAATAAATCTTCATCTTTTTTTTGTTAAAATTTATGCATAAACCATAATACTTTTTTAATTAAAATAATCTTGGTTTGCTTACTATTAATTCATAGAGTTGTGTGTTAAATTCTTCTTTGTTTGGACATGTTCACGTTGTTGGGTGATTTTAATATTAAGGGAAGTCCTAATAGTGACTTTAATAAATTAGATTCAATGTTTTGCACAATAAAAATTGTAAGTGTTTCTTTTATTTGCAACTATTGGTTTAATTATAAATTCTTGCTAGAAATATTTCAATTCGGTTATGAAAAACTAAAAAGAAATAAAATTGAATAGTATATTCTATATATACAAATAGTTTTCTAGATTCATAACAGTAACATTGTAGTAGTCTACATCTATTGTACTTATTTAAAAATAATAATAATAATAACTTTACAAAGGCCCATGATCTAGTGAAGAGTCTAAGACGTGGGCAACTTTGTTTGCTTGTGTAGGGACGCACTCAAATTGGCACCCGTTTGGTCCCGAATCACTCTAAATTAAACTATGTTGAAATTAGTGCAATGGCCTACGCGTTTTGTCCTCAGTTCACTATTCTATGAATCAATTGAGATTGAGATGATTCTCTCAAAAAAAAAAAAAAAAAAAGAAGAAGATTGAGACCACTCCACATACCTAAAAACAAATTGTTACTGGGTACATAGAAGCCGAGACCACCTAACCATGTCTGTAAATTTTATTTAAAAGTTAATTTACCGCACTTAAAAAATTATACCTAAATTCTGCTTCATAAATGTCCATTAAAAACTTATACTTTAACAAAAAAATATGAAAAATATTAAACTTTCTGGTGGGAAAAAATCAAATTGGGTGAATTAGTAAATAATAAATCGTATTTTTTTCATATTTTTTACTGCATTAATTAGGTTACTGACGTATGTTCACGAAAGATTATTGAGAGATATTTTCTCCGCTATTATAAAAAGATGAAGATTGAAGACTAAATTTTTATGCCAAAATTTTCCTACTCTCTCAATTTAGGTGTTTTGAGGGAAGCAAATTCATATTAGAAGTAATATGCACAAACATGTTGTCGATGCCTTTCAGTTACGACCACCCCAAACAGAGACGCATGCTCTCCACACATGTGGATGGGGTTTCGGAGAAAATGGGCCTATCCCCACCCCCCCCCCCCACCCCCCCCCCCCTTTTTGAGAATGATGCACGGCTCGAATGTGAGCTATGTCTAGTGAGCCATTTTTTGTGTTATTTATCAAGGTTGTGAAGTTGCCACAAATTATAGGGTTTTTCTAGGTGTGATTGGTCACCTAACACTATTTGATTTTATCTTCAGTCCTACGTTAAGAAAAAGTCGGTTTTTTCTTAATCTAAATGGATAATAAAAAATCTTGATTTTTGGATACAAAATTCTAGTTGTGTGGGAAATGTGTTAGGCACTTATGGACACAAGGGGGGAGTCGCCACCTAGTTTTTGCAATGGTCTAAGAACCATATATATGGCGTCTCTTCGAAAAAGGACCTTTGATCTTATTACCAAATATATGAGTTCGAAGTTTAGGTATGCTCCTAAGAAGGCGTTAGGCATCCAAAGATCCCCCAACCCCTAAGGTTGGCCTCCCATCATTGTATCTTATACCTTAACCCTATTAAAAACTAGCTCAACACTTATATCGTAGACTCACACACACACTAACATGCATCTAGCATACAACATGACATTTTTCATCCCGAACAAACATACTTATCTATCCACCAAACAAAAGAGAGCCAGACATACAGAAGAAACCCTAGCATTCATCTAAAATAAGGCAGCAAGCATATCATCAAAAGCAAGCAAATCATTTCATGAACAAGGTATTAACTTAATATCTCAAAGGAGGATTAAACAAACAACATGCATGTTCATGTGAATACATGACTTACCTTACTTATCTTGTAGCAGCACAACACCCAGGCATTGATGAATGGGCATGTGAATGAACGGCATGGTATCAAAGCTAAGACAAACCTAATCTAAACATGTGATAGCAAACAAGCATGTGAAAGAGGTAAACAAGAACCTATAAAGCCTAAAACATACAAAAAATTGGCTAAATAGAACAAACATGTGAAGGCAGAGACAAAACAAAAAAACAAAAAACAAAAAATAAGGTTTCCGGGCAATGGCATCACGCGTGCCAGAACAAGCTTGCATGCGCATAATCAAGCCTGCATGCGCAGGCAAGATAATGCGTACACAAGTCCTTGCCTAGAAAACCTAAAAAATGCAAAAACAAAGCAGAACTTTAAAACGAAAATCTAACAACCTAACGTGCACAAAACATGAAAAGAACTAAAAAAAACTAACTTAAACAGACATAACACAAACATAAACTCATAGAAAACAAAATTAAAACGCAAAAAGAAAGGCAAAAAAGAAAAGAAATAAAGAGAAAGGGGTTAGACCCAATACCTTATACAAAAACTTTCCAAGCTTGATTTTGACTATTCCAGTCAATCAAGTCTATCCACAAACCAATAACAAAGTGATTAGCAACGTTAAACTAAAAGGATTGGGGTCAGAAAATGTCTCAATCAAATAAAATTAACTTGAGGGTGTTTTGTGAAAAACTCCCTTTTGATTCACTATTTTCTAGTGAATATTAGGTTCTTCACGTGGGGATTTCTGTATGTTTTGAAAATGTATCCTATAAAGCTTTTTATAGTTAAAAAAATGGGGGCTTAGAACGGGTTCCTAGACGATGTGGGATTCATTCCAAACATCAGTCATTATTGCAGAAAACTTGCCTTTTTTATGCTTCTGAAACCCTAGCTGCGTACGCAAGAATGTGCCTGCATACATATGCTTTGGCTCGCGTATGCAGGCTGAGGGCCACTTTGGCCATTTTATTTCCAAAAATAGATTTTTACTCATTTAAAAGGTTATTGTTTCCATTTTAACACTCATTAAGTCAATTTAATATATGATTGGGCTCTAAACTAGCCTTGGGCCTTAGAGTTCGAGCATCATTGGGGAACAGAGGGCCCGAGTCGTAAAGGGTACAAAATGCAGGTGTCTATAGCACCCTATAACACCTGTCATGAGATAGTCCTTTGTTTTGGTAGAATTTAATTTTTGGTCATTGGCAGATAAAAAACAAGCTTTGGCATTAGTTTTCTAGGGTTTAAAGGAATTGGACTTTGAGGTTTGATTTGGGAAAGGTGTGTGGGCCTTTATCAATGCTTTACAAGCACATTGGAATTTCTTCCAAATTTTCACGATGAAAATCCAGCAGCATTTCACCTTATTTCCTAGTCGAAAATCGTGTAGCATTTCGAGTCAGATGCATCATGGCACATATAACACTATTCTCACTAAACTTTTGCTGTAGGAATATGGCAAGAAGATGCCACATTTTTCACGGAAAAATTTTGGCATAGTTTCGCGTTAGGTGCACCATGGCACATCGGTAGGGTTTCATTCATGTATATGGCATGCATCAATATGCTTGAACTAAGGCATGTTGAGGCTCACCGAAGTATCGAACACATAATGCTTGTCACATACACAGGTAAACCAATGTCACTAGTTGACATACATAATGTGTGTCACAATACGTGGTAGGTCATGCACCTAGTGTGTAAACACCTCATTTTTTTACCCCTTACTACTCGAGTCCTTGTTCCTTAGTGATGAAAACAATAGAGGGTCTTAGGCTAATCTAGGGCCTAGCCATAGAAATGTTTAGTTGAAAGATTTTTTTTTTTGAAAGAAGAAAAAATCCTTACAAAACCCTAAGGGTGCATATGCGGCCTTGAGCTTGCATACGCACCCTTAACCCTTGTGTACACGGCCACAAGCCTGAGTACGCAACTAGGGTTTCTAGATTCTATGTAAGGCAAATATTTTCACAAATTATCGATGGAGGCAATCCCATATCGCTTGGAATCACCTCCACCCCTTCTCTTTGGACACAATAAGAGGTCCCCACGACTCTTTTCCCAATAGACGGAGAATCCACTTCAAAAAAGTGATTTAAAGTGAAGAGTTTTACTTAGAAAATCATCCTAAACTAAAGTTTCTTGGCTAGGACTTATTTTAGTCAAAATCTTCTAGTTAAACTTACTAACCCTCTAGTTATTTTGTTTTGTAGATTGACCAAGGGAAACAATCAAAATCAAGTTCTAAAAGCTTCTTTTGTGAGGTACTTATTCTTGCTTTCATCTCTTTGTTTATTTTATTTTCTTCTCTATTTTATTACTTTATTTCCTCTCAGTGTAGTTTAGGTTTATTGTTTATTCGTTTGGAAAGCATGTTAAATAGTTTAAACTAGGTTTGTTTGATGTTTTCTTGTTGAGTTTCTAGGTAGGTTGCATACGCAAGCTCATGTGTGAGTCTAAGATAGCCTATTAAAAGACTCTTTGATGGGACTAGGATTTGGAACACAATGAGTGGAGAAAATCTACAGGTCGGGTGGGGTTGGGTGCCTAACACCTTCCTATCCCCATACCAAAACTCTAGACACATGCTCTGGTAAAGATCAGTCATTTCACAAGGGAACTACATATATGGTCCCTAGGCCTAATCTAGGTGGCAAATCCATTTACGCCCTTCGCCCAATCCACCTTAGGCCAAGGCATACTTTCCATGAGGAAACCACTCGTCATGGGCACTTGCACCCACACAGTGAAGGCTAAGACAACATCATCAAAGTAATAAAAACATGTTAGAAAATTTAAATAAAGCAATAGACATGCTAGAAAATTGAAATGAAGCAATAAAGAGCTAGAATAAAAAATAAATAAATAAATGGGTCTAGATTGTAGCTAAAAAGCTACACCTACACGCTCCAAACCTCAAAACCAAGGAAGAAGGACCAAGGATGAGGAGATGGAAGCAAGAACACTACCTCTTGATGTACGGAGGAAGAAAAAGTCAAAGGTTTTTTTTTTTTTTTTTTTTAGTGTGTGTTGTAGGAGAGAAATGTAGAAAAAAGAGAGAAAAATTGCCTAGAAAAGATGCCCTAAGACCCCAAATTTCATTCCTAAAGAAATCTCGAGGGGGGGGGGGGGGGGGGGGATATTTTGTGCTTTTTATAGGGGGAAAAAAGGCCTACCACACACTTAGTGTGCATCGGTGGTACGTGGTTGACGCTAGTTATTTCGTCCTTTTCAAACCTTTTGGCTCTAAATTCGTTTTTTTATTTGAAGGTCTTACTAACTTTGACTGAGCTTATTCCAGTTTCATCAGAAAGATAAGGATGTCTAGTTTGCAGAGAATGTTTTAAAAATCAAACGATAGGATCAAACTATATGGCCTTGGTAAGCGTGTTGACATGCTTAACACAGTTTTTCATGATATTTCAACCGTTTGAACTCCAATTTCAACCTATGAGTCGTCATTTTGAAGGGACTTAATTATTCTTCACATTGGTAATGTTGGTTTTTACCCTGATCCAATAGTCTGATCAAAAGTCAACTTTTGTTTGCCGCAAAAAGTCAACCCTAAGTCAAATTTGGTCAAAATTGAAAAAAAGTTCTAATAACCTTGGGTTTGATATTAAACCATGGAAAATGTCATTTTGGTGAAGTTTTTTCCAATTTTGACCTTTAGTAAACTCTCAATTGACTAGGGGCATTTTGGTCATTTTGACCTGAACTGGCACTTTGAGTGCTTCGATGATCAAATTGGTTAAACTATGATGATCCAAATATTCCCAAGGTCCCCCCAGTGAGAAAATGATTTGTTAGGAATTTTCAGATTCCAACAAACAAATTGAGGACGGACAAAATATGGTGTCAAAACATGCTATTTGCTAAAATTTTGAATCAGTGAATTAATTATGAATTTGATTGCCTTATGTTGGTCTTGAGGTGTCATAGTTATGAAATTTTGTATGAGGCTATTGGAATTAGAGGAGATAACTACATTTTCCCTTATAGGTAGTGGTGGAGCCAGAATTTATCTTTGTAGAGGCCAAATAAACAATAAGATAATTAAATCCTTGGAGATTTAATTATGAATCTCTTCAAGTTACACCTTTTTTGGGTTCCACCATTGACGATCTAGAAGGATACTCTTCGATTTCAATCCTTAATCATTCTGAAGAATGCTTATTGGATGTTAAAGTTTTAACATTAGAACTCAAAAGTGTATTATTTTTTTAATACTGTCTTTCTTTCTTTTGAAGAATGAATTGGTTTCTAACTTTACGTGTATTATCAATTAAATCATTACCCATTATGTATAATGACAGAAATTAAACAAATACTAACAGTAGACAAACAATTTTTCAAATTTCAATGTCTAAAGTTCATAAAAAAGTTAAATGTATAAAAAGTAAAATTAAATTACAATTAAATGTTTTTGTATTATTTTAGATATGATGTAGTATATTATATTCATTTGTAATGTTATATAATATAAAATAATTTTTTAAAAAATCATATTTAAAAGGAAAAATCATATGGCACATACCTAACCACCTGGTTGGGAATTCTCAATTGCTTTTGAAGACTTCAAAATTCAACCATACACGTGGTAGAGGCAGGAGGGCAATTGATAAATGTTTCTTAGTTGAAATAAAATGTAACACTCTAGTACTCTACTTATTAAACAACTAAAGAACCAAAGAAATAAAGAAAAGAAAAACAGGGGGAAATACAAAAAAGCAGATCATATTAGTTCGTCGTCTTTATTATATTTACGCGTTCTATAATATAAATATATATATATATATATATTATATTTGCGCAGGATATTAAGGTGTTTCTGGGTGCATTTCGGCAGGTCAAAATTTCGGTGGTGCCAATCAAAGGGAATAGAGTTGCAAAGACGGAAGCAAAGTAGCATGACAATTTCGCGTGTTGGATGGAAGATATATCAAATTGTGTCTCGAATTTATTACTCTTTGACTTGCACTGCTGATTTTATTTCATTATTATTATTTTTTATTTGAAGATTCATGTACATATGTTTTATTTAATTATTAGGTATTTATGAGTTTTGGACAAATTGAAGCATGACTAAAAGAAGCATCGAAAGCCTTTTTGTGTGTGTGTGTGTGTGTGGAGGAATTGAAGTATGACTAGAAGAAGCATGCAAAGCCACTTCAATCTGCATATTTTATAATTTTAATAAGAACCAGAAACAGTGTAAGGATGATAGGTTATCTCACTGCATATTTTATAATTTTAAACAGTGTCAGAATTATAGGTTTTTCTCATCTAAGAGGAGCTATGCGAAACTTGCAATCTATGACTTTCAATTCTTTTATTCTTTTTCCTGGTCATGTATATTATATGACAAAGCATCAATTAAACATTGACTTCGTTATCATGCTATTGTTCATAATTACTTGCTCATTCTAAGAAAAACAAAACCAAAAACCAAAAAACATAATAAATTTTTTTTTTATTTATGCAAAATGTAGATTGTATGTTTTGTTAAAATATTTTTGTAATTTTATTCAAAGAAATCGATAAGAACAAATAATTAATTATTGTTTTTATCTAAACATTTTTGCAATTTGCTGCAGTTATTTTGGCGCAACCACAAATTTTAAATACAAAATTTTATTATATAATATATGATATTAATGTGTGTATGATGAGAAAGAGAAAAGATAGGTATTGTCTAAACCAAATAGATGTCTCTTTTTCTTTGACAATTCTTGTAAGCATGAATACAAAAATTGAAAATACAATGGAAAGAAATTTGCCTAAAATAGACTAACACCCCTTTAAATATATAGCATCAATGAACCAACCTACCTAGAAAGACATTGCACCTCAAAATTTAAAGGAGAAAAAAAAAATTCAAGGCTAGAACCTTCACTAGGTTTTCTTAAGGAAAAAAGGATTTGGGAAGGTTTTTTTTTTTTTTTTTCTTAAGACGAAACCAAATATTATTCAGATTTGGGAAGTTTAGTACTATAGTATCAATGCTTAATTATTTTAATTTAGATTTTTCAAAGCAAAAAATCAAAATTACCCTTATGTATTGAAATGATAAATTTTTTATTTACAAAAATGTTTATATCTTAAAAATGAGATCAAGGCACAAAGAACAATATTTTGAATGAGATAGATCTATGAAATTATTTTTTGTTAAACTGAGATATTTCATAAGTATGATTTGAGTATGAAATTCAATAGATTGATTATGTTTTGGGGATTAAAATATTTTCATCATCAGATTATGCTTTGAATCCCACCATGAGAGTTGACAGTGTACCAAAAAAAAAAACCCAGTTTCATCAAGGCTTACCATTTACGTACCTATGCATGGTTCTGCAACCTATAACAGGAATAAATAAGCGTGACTGTAATTTTTTTTTTTTTTTTTTTTTTTATAACTAGAATAGTTATATTATGCTTAACATAGTTTTGATTTGATTAGTTAACGTTATTGGTGCTAAGCTGTCAAGCTCACGCCTTCCCTTATCTCCATTCCAAATTCTAAGGAATACTAGCTTACGGGAAGGCTAATTTGGGGTGATGTGTGAGAGCCATTAGTACAAAAAAATTCTATATTTTTAATTCAAAATAAAAGTTGAAAAATATGTAGAAAGAGATTAGTCGAAAATACCAAAAAAAAAAAAAAAAAGGAACGTTATTGTTCAAGCATTTTTCCAATATAAAAGCATTTCAATAATTACAAAATATCTTCTTTTTTTTTTTTTTTTTTTTTTTTTTTGTGTGGCTAACTCTGGCTTTTCCGTTTGGAAAGAAGCCTAATTCTTGAGATGAAATAATAATGAGATATCCACATCAAACATTGTATTATGTTTGTAGGGGCCTTTTCGTTGTGCGTTGGGCTGGGCTGCAATTCTGCGGTAGTAGACCCAAGTATTCTGAGTAAGGGAGTTGAGACCGGTCCAACTGCAACTCAATTTGGTCTGGCTTGTGTGCAAACGTTGAGTCCAAGTCCAAGAGAAGACGCAGCAAAGTGGGCTTATCCTCTGTTTCTGCCGCAGAAGACTTTTCTCTAGTTTTTGCCGCAGGATTGACTTTTCTGTTTCTGCCGCTG
>CM043317.1:53366204-53403780 GCA_023736055.1 Quercus glauca
CTAGAGGGAAATCACTCCCAAGATCACAAAAAGGTCTGAGAACGAACCACTTTTGCCATCATTATGGATTTCAAGGACACACAAGACCAAATTGTCATAAGCTTAGAGTATTGAAGAATGCAAGTGATCAGAGGTCAAGAGGACCAAGAAATGACAAGAGGACTTGGGTTGTTGAGCAATTAAGAGGCTGAGATGGTGATCCCAGAATGATGAATGTGATGAAGTTGATTGGTGCATTCACCACTTGCTTGGAAAGCTTCACTAGAAGGTTTGAAAGCCCTAACACTCGTACTCAATCCTATAGGGATATCACCCCAAACGCACGTGACGTGTGGATGAAGAGGGGTACTCATGCATAAGCATTACAACATGTCCATGCATTAATACTTCCTATGTTTTGTGAATATGCTTGGTTGTGTGCCATTTACTAGTTTGTGTTGAAAATTGTTTGTTTGTTTGCTTTTACTTTAAATGTTTTTACATTGTTGCTTTTGACCAATCTTTTTTTGTTTTTATGTCAAAAATCCAAAAACCACATAAAAAATAGAAAATCTAAAAAAGTTTGATTGACATTGTTGAGTTTTGTCTCAAAGCATGTTTTTCCTTGTACCTTTGTACTAATGGCTTTGTGCATCTATGAGCTTAGCTTGTTCCTTATGCACTCATATTATTGTGTGAGAAATCTTGAAATCTATGTGACTGTTGTAAATAAATCTTCAACCTTGTCATGAACGATTAGTGAATGGTTTTGTTGATCTTGAGACATGCATAAACTTATGCCTATATATCTTCCCACTCTTTTATTTTATTGTTTTTGCTTAAAGAGCTCACCAAATGTAAATCTCCAAATGAAAAGAAATATTGAGCTGCAAAAGCCTGTCGCACATACTAGTATTTGATTAGAAAAAGGAAAAGCGACCAAAAATAAAATGTATGATGCCCAAAAAGCCAAATGCTATCTCATCAAATTGAAATATAAAAAATTTCAGGCATCGATCTCACAATGAGATATAATGATTCAAAAAGATCAAATGATATGACGTATATAGAGCCAAATGAAAAGTTTCAAAGTTATGTTATCAAGTTATGTGGGAGGTCATATATGCATATTTCTATAATTGAGATGGATCACTCTATCTAGTGCTAGTTGTGTATGCCTTGATTAAATTGATCATTGAAGTTTCACATTAGACTAAGGACTATCTCATTTTTTATACCCACACATATCACACATGTCTATGTTCAATAAATGTCATATTCATTTGTGTGATTGTACTTGTTTAAATGTGTTTTTACATGCTCAATCATTGTTGATTAAACACAAAAAAAAAATTTATGTGTTTTGGTAGTTTTTGGAAATTTTTTTTGTTTTTACAAAAAATTGTCAAAATTTCAAAAACAGTGTTGCCCTGTTCTGGCAACTCAGTCGCAGGTTGGTCTAGTCGCATGCCCACACAGAAATTTTTCGCGACTCACTGGCCGGTTAATATCCCAGTCATGAAAAATACTTAGAATATTTTGGGTTTTTATGTTTCTCGTGGCTTAGTATGGCGGCTTGTTCGCGGGTGGAAGGTCCAATTGCAAGGGGTACACAGAGATTTTCGCGGCTTACCTCTCGACTTTCTCGCAGGTAGAACTTCCAATTGCGAAAAACACTTAGAAAATTTTTCAAATTTTTATTTCTTTAAGTGTTCTGGTGGCTGACCTTGGCAACTTGCACGCGACTTGACTTAGTTGCGAAAAACACATGTTTTGCATTTTAAGGGCAGTTTTTAAAACTTTCCAGTTTTCCCTCGAACATTTTTTACTGTTCATTGTATTCTCGTTTATCACTCTCTCAAACCCACCATGTTTCTCACAAAAAACCTCCATTGTTGTTCATCATTTCTACTTCAATCTTCAAGAAAAGGTATGGGTTTTCTCATTTTTGCTAAGTATTTCATGTTTATAGTCCTGCTTTCTTGGATTTTTGAGTTGTTATTGGAGTTTGAGATTTATGGCATTCGAACATGGGTTTAGTCTATTTTGTTGTGATTGGGTGTTTGGGTTCTGTTGATCTTAATTTTAAGATGATGGCTAGTATTGTTATCTTGATTGAGCTTCTGTTTTGAGTTGGTTTAATGTTTTGTGCTGGTTTGAGCATCTCTTACCCATTAAAATATGTTTCATACACATATTCCTATTTTTGTAGGTTTACTGTGATATGCACTGTTTTTAGTGTGGTTGATTCATAATGGTTGATTATTGCTTGTTGGTGTGTGTGTTTGGATGTGTACCTTAAGTTGCTCATGATGGGTTCTGTGCTCACTGTCAAAATGTGTTATGCCTAAAAATTGATGATAAATTGTTCTGTACTCTTCTGATTTGAGTTTTCTCATTCCATGATTGTTTCTGTCCTGTGTATGAACTGAATGTTGGTATAAGTTTATATTCTTTTCAATACTACTAACCTGTAACTAATGTTTGAGTTTTCATCTATTGTGCTCTGTTTTTGTGGGCTTTGCTGCTATGGTTTTGCAGATAACTCCTACAAAGAAGAAAACTACAACCAAAAAGGGTGACAAAAGGTTGAAGATGGACAATACAAAGTTCAGGTCTCCTCAACATTTTGAGAGATACACTCGGTTCTACAAAGAGGCTACCATCATTTAAGAAAGATTTGTAGACTTGGTGGATTTGAAAGACACTTTCATACCAAGTTGTTTTCAGGGCAGAGGTTGGGATAAGTTGTTGAGTGACCTGCCTGGAGTGTGTGAGCCTCTAATCAGGGAGTTTTATGCTAATGTTGTATTAAGAGATGATGAGATAAATTGTTGGATACGAGGTCATGAATTCACCATAGATGTGAATGACATAGATGAGGTGCTGGGGTTTGAAGATTTGGATGATCATGACTTGACCCATTACAAGGACATAATGTTATCTATAGAAATTGTCCAATCTCATATTGGTGGAGTTAGTGAGGGGAAATGCCTTAACACTAATGCCTTTCCAGCTGACATGAGGTGTCTCACAACCATCATGATGTTCAATTTGTACCCAGTGAGGAAGCTGACCACCATCAACAATGCTAGAGGTATCTTCCTCATGGAGCTTAAGGAGAACACCTACATAGACATCAGTGCTCATATCTTCTACATCATTGCTAATGAGACCAAAACAACCACCAGGGCCAAGCTGATTTTTCCCAGCCTTCTTATGAGGCTTTTTAGGCTGAAAGGTGTGGAGATCCCTCAAGATATCAGCCTGTTGTCTACTCCCTTAGCAATTAACAAGCTAACCATCATAAGGATAAGAGTTTGTCTTCCAAGTGATGAAGAGGAAGGTGACCAAGAAGAAGGTGAACCCATGGACACTGAGATAGAGGCTGCAGGAGAACCCTTAAGCTCAAGATGATGTGGCAAGAGGAGCAAAGCTTCATCCTCATTAGTTATACCTCCAGATGCATTCCAGATCATTCTTGAGAGGATTGATGGGCTCAGAGATGTCCAGAATGAACAATCTAACAGGCTATCTGCACTTCAAGATTAGATGAACATCCTCTCAGCAAAATTTGATAGTTTCACAACACAGCAGTGATCCTTTGGCCATTCCGGTCAAAAAGGGGGAGAATTATGCAGGGTAGCTCTTGAGGGGGAGCACATTTTGAGGGGGAGCAAGCATTTACTTTATGTTTTTCTATTATTTGATGGAGTTGGTATTATGCTTTGGATAATGTTGTCTATATTATGGGTTTGCTACACTTTGGTTAATAGTTTGGTTTAAACTCATGGATCTATTTACTTTTGAAACTTCTTGGTTCATTGGTAGTATATATAAGATGTTTTATTCAGTTTATGGTACTTTTGTACCTTTGCTTTTGTAAACTTTTAGGTTTTTGTACCCATGCTTTGTAGTCTAGTACTTGTTGTTAAATGTTATGTATTTTCTTTAAGTACATCACTCTTATGCCCTTGTTGGATTTTATATCCTTAATGCAATTACCTTGAGTTGTTGCATTGGTTGAGTATTGGACATGCAAATGATATTTTGCAATTGAACTTGTTAGCTTGCATGTTCGGATATTCATTTCGTCTGTGAATGAGCATTGTGATCACTATTTATAGTGACTATTCATTTTTGGTTAAGACATGGTCTACTACATTATTCCATTTTGCTTGATCGCATTGTGCTTGCTCCATATGCATTACAAGTTTTTCGCATACAATGATCATATTGTGTTGTTGTGTTTCAAGAGATACTTGTTCTTATGGTTCAAGAACTTCACAGATTCTAGAGTTAGGTGTGAGTGAGTTTTGTTCAACTGTTCCCAACTCACGCATTAAGTCTAGAGTTTGTTGTAGGGTTTTGTCACGGAATAGCTAAAGGGGGAGATTGTAAGGTTGAATTTAATCAACCATCTTGTTGGCTTTATTCTGTGCCAAATTTGCTTGTAATTTAGCATTTAGAAACCCTGTATTTAAGTGGAAATCAAGTAAGGGTAATGTGTGAGAGAGTGTGAAGAAATGCTTAAGATTGTGCAGTGAAGCAAGGACTCGCGATTGGATCTCGCGGGTGGCTTACAACTGGCAAGCCGCCAAAAGATGCACACGATTTAAGCATGTAAAGAAGTTGAACCATCATGCCAACTGTAGCACTACAGGACAAAAAGTTCAGACTGGCCATTTAGTTAGCTTGCAGCTTGAACTCGCGACTAAGTCAAGTAGCGAGGCTAAGTCGCCAGCCAGCTTTGTTTTGGAAAAATGACTCTTCGCATTCCAAACACATACCAGTATATATAGACCCTTATACCCACGAAATGTAGAGAGTTTCTAGAGAGAATTTTGAGAGAGAAACCCCAGAGAAAAACAAGATTGACTTATCCACAATTTTTATATAGAGACTCTTCAAATTCCTCTACTCTCACCTTCTCCATTGTTACATCTTTTAGAGGTACATTAGCCAAATCCTTTTCTCACCATACCCACATCTGTGAGAAGACTTTTTGGTGCTTTAGGAAACAGTTGGAAAGGGACCAATGGTTATTGGTTGATGCTACGGGCTATAGCGAAATCTGGTAAGCTAGAAAAGAAAATGGTTCGGCGTAATCTCGTTAGAGCAAGAAGTTTGGAGGACTTAGGTACACTGGGTAGATTAGGCTTGGAGGGTTTATTGCTGTTCATGTATCTCAACTACATTTTCTAGTGGATTATTGACCACTTGGAGGGCGGCGGAGAGGTTTTACGCCGAGAGCTTCGGTTTCCTCTTCGATAACACATCGTTGTGTTGTCATTGTGTTTGCATCTCTATTCCCTTAATCTTTGCCATTTAATTTTTGCTGTGGATGTGATTTTAATTGGTTTAGATTGTTTATCAATTCTGTTATTAGCTTATTGTCATTTTCCGCACATATATTGTTTGTCATTAAGCTTGAATTGATATTTTTGTAATTTGGGGTCTAAATGTTCATAGTGTTTTACATGCTATTTGAACATTCAACATGTTTAAGTTATAACTTTTTTTGGGGGGGGGGGGGGGGGGGGGGAGGTGTGGGGAGAGTGAAATAGTATGAAATCTAAATATAAAACTGTGTAGTTTTAATGGTTATATTGATAAACTTTTCATTGAAACTCCAAAATCCATAACCTTTGTATCTGAGTGAGAGAGAGAGAGAGAGAGAGAGATTTTATTTTCATTTTTCTTTTCATATATTGTTTATTTCTCAATTTGGGTGGAACTTTGTTGGGTTCAAATTATAATATATATTTTTATAGTTTATATATATATATATATATATATTTTGAAACTTAGTTTTATAGTATTAGTACTTTAATTGATGTCATTATGAAATATAATTTTTGTAGAGTTTATTTGTCTGTAATTATTATAATTTATGTGGCCACTAATAACTAATATATTGAGAATCCATAGCTGACCCAAAAATATTGTGATTAAGGCTTCTTGTTGTTATTATTGTTTTATAATTATTATATATTTTTTTGAGAGGAATAATTATTATAATTTTATGTAATAAAAGATAAAAATATCTTAATCTTTTTGGGTCACTTTTTAAATATGTTGAAATGAACAAGACCTTTTTTTTTGGAGGGGATAAGCCACATGAATACAACCTACTAACATGAATTGCCAATACCTCGGGGGTTTTTTATTTTTTATTTTATTTTGGAGTTGAGGGACAAGGGTACACCAATCAATTAATACTTCTTATAAAAAATAAAATTATTGAAACCAATTATTATAATAAGATTTTGAAGCCTTTTCATAGGCTCTGCCTTATAGACGGTCTTGACTATATAGTTAGGTTCTATAAACCATGGTTATACTAAGTAGTTATCATCTAGGGGTTTTGAGTGTGACACAAAATACCTTTGTGGTTAATATGGTATGGTTTTTAATATAAATATAAAAATAATATAGACACATGTCATCACATTAGCAACTCACGTGCTCTTTTTCATGAATTAATCCTGCGCGAGGAATGATTGCCACCACTCACATGACTTGCACATGTTTTTACTTAGTCACATTCGTGCATGCTGCTTGTATGGTTTGAGACAACTATCCTAACTTAGTTTCCAATAACATGACACCGCTTGTCTTTTTCTAAGGCTTCGCTTGGGAGTTCATAAGGGAGTGGAATGGAATGATCATAACAGAATGGAAATGCATGGAATGAATTTAAGCAAGGGAAAGAAATGGAAAAGAATAAAATTAAGTAACATTAATTGGATATTTTAAAATAAAGGAATGGAAAGGAATGAAAATTAATGGAATGTAAGTAATATTGTTTATGGGTAACATAGAGAGAATGGAATGAAATCATTTTATGAAAAAATTACTATTAGACCCCTATATTAAAATAAAATATATAGGGGTATTTTGGGAGTTTTAGTAAAAAAATTATTAAATCTAATTTCATTCTTTCTCATTCCTCCCAATTTCGGGGGGAATGAAAATTTGAGATTTTATGGGAATAGAGAGGAATGTGTGTTCCCTCTTACCCATTCCATTCTCTTTCATTTAAACTCCCAAAGAAGAGAATGAACTTTTCATTTCTTCCATTAAAACTCCTAAATAAGGAAAGGAAAATTATTCTTAAATTATTTTTTTAATTTATTTCTATTCTATTTCATTCCCTCCTCTCGAATGAGGGCTAAGTGCTTTCACTTGACTAACTGTTATTGCGCTAGTGACATAAAATATTAAAATAACTATTAAAATATAGCTACATAAATAGTGGCTATTATATTTTACACCTGTAGTTACTATAATACTTATGTAAATTAAATATTTGGCCTAATAGGCAAGCTTGATTTTTGTTGAAGAAGCTATTTAGGCACTTCTTAAGTGTTGTGAGTGAGGAAAGGGTTGGACTACTTGAAAGGAAATTCTTATTATATATTTCTATTACACACTCCGTACAGGCGTACACACTCCCCTTTATTGTTATTTTGAAAGATAACAAATAATAGTTTCATGATATATTTGATATGGTATATTTGATATAGTAATACAACTACATAATATTTATTTCATTTCATTAAAAAAAATTAAAACACATTAGACTTATCACATTAAAAAATAAAATAAAATTCAGTCTTGTATTTTTGTTATTCTTTTTTGAGAATCAATTTTCAGCTTTCTTTGATTTTTTTGGCTGAAAGTCTTCTATGAAATTTGATTTGCCACATTATCAATTCATCGAGTGTTTTATGATTTTTTTTTTTTTGAATTGTTTTATGAATTGATAGTGGAATAGTTTAATCAAAAGTTGTTCTTAATCTAAAAAAAAGAAAAAGAAAAAGAAAAAGAAAGAGAAAAAGAAAAGGGTTAAATAAAGTAACTAAGATTGAGTAATGCCAAATAGGTCCAAAACTTTTCAAAACAAATAAACTTAGACCTTAAGCACAATTTGGTTGCTAAGTGGCGTTAAGGAGACATTACTCGTTCTTTGAACCTCTCATCTCTTCTTTCTCAAACACCATCGTGACCACCGAAACTCATCAATCGGCAATACCCACAACCACCGCACCACAATCTACATATCACATATGCTGTGATTCATGCCACAAGTTTAAACCCAAATCGCACAAGAAAAAACACAAAATCCACCACAATCCATAGATCCACTTGTGGAGACCCTAACCACCACCTCACCACCATCATTACAAACCCCACCACCACCACAAACCAACCACCGCAAACCCACCCAAATAAAAAAAAACCCATGACCAAACAACAAGAACACACAAAGGTTCACAAACCCAAACCCCATAAATTTCAACAAGACCCATTTCTTCTAAAATCCAAATTCATCATCAACGATGACCTACAAATAGAAAACCCACCACCACCATTTCAAAAAAAAAAACCAACCCAGTGATCAAACATAGCAACCAAACCCAACAAATACCTGAAGCCAAACTCAATAACAGTAGTGAAGAAACCAAGATTCACCATTGATCATGGTGAGTGTGACTGTGAGAGTCTCTTTGATGATGGGTTTTGGGCAAAATTTGCTGAATAATAACTTTTTAGAAAAATTTTAGGTGAATAGCATGCATTTGAAGTTATTTAGCTATGTAGACTATTTTTGGAACTTGAGTTTGGCAAACTCGAGTTCCAACCCAAAATTGAGTTTAACAAACTCGAGGTCCAACTAGTATAGGTTTGACATGGAATTAAAAAAAAAAAAAAAAATCACATGGAACTCGAGTTCCAGACCGTTAAAAAAATTTAATCAAACAAAACGTGAGTTTACCAAATTTTTTTTAAATGGAACTCGAATGTAGCAAACATGAGTTCCGAGGCACTAAATGACCTACATCTTGCAATTTTTTTATTTTTCCCAAGTCACATAACAACATCTCTCTCTCCCTCTAATCTCTCTCACTCACATAGTACCGCCGTTTTTCACTCTCGCTCTCCTCCCTCGCTCTGACTTGTCTTCCTTAGTCCCTCATCTCCCTCAGTCTCTTGTCTCTCTCAATGCCTCCTCTCTTCGTCTCTTTTATTTGCTCCACCACCGTGTCGAGGCAAGCTCGATATTTTTTGCCGTACTTATTTGTGAAATTTTGTTTTGTAAATATGTTTTGAGTTATGAATAATTTGTTTAAATTTGTTTAGGTTTTTTGAGGAATTCCTTTAAGTTTGTTTAGGATATAATTGATTGAATGGGTTATGGACTAGATATTTAGTTACGCTATTATGTTAGATGAATGTGAAGATTTGTGGTTTTTTAGAGTGAAAAATTAATATCTAGGTAGTATAAAGTCTCAAGTGTTTGGATGACTTTGATTATTTTGCTAACAATAACCAAGCTTTTTAGTCCAATTTTTTTTTTGGGTCGGCTATGGACCCTTAAAAGATTACGCAAGGTCAGCTATATACATTCTTTTCGGTTATTACTTTAATTATTGAATGTTCTAAATTTAAAGGATTTTAGTCGATATTTTATATTTTATGGTTTAAATTAAATCCTGTATCTTCTCCTTGTCCTCTCATGCTTGGCTCATTTATGCATATATCCTGTGTCTTCTTGTTGACACCCATTTTACAACCCACATTTAAGCTCACATAGAGGGTAAAAGGGTAATTTTGCCTTTGAAATATGCATCTTGATTCTGGTTATTAGATACTTAATCTCATTTCACCAAAATGATCTTGATATTGTAACGATCAAATCGACTGGTCATAAGCCCTAATCGGACCATTAGATTGAAAGTTATCATCAAATCAAGTTTTAATGGCCAAGATGCACTATCACAAATTGAGTCCGACTATTTGCGATTATGAACAATTGATTCCAATTGGTTATAATTATAATCAATTTGAGATTAATGATGTGTCATAATTTGATTGGTTAGAACTACATTTTATGGTAAGGTTACACACACCTAATTAATTAGATACTTAAACATTAATTATTCAATGAGTAATTTGTGCAATTATCTTTTAATTAGGGTAAATTTGGAACCAATTAAGTCTGAAATGGGAGTGATTGGAACCATTTAATGTAATTTGGGAGCTAATTTGGGACCTATTAATGTTAATTGTGCTGAAATCATTTTCTAACAAATGACCTCTGCTCACCATTTCGTCGATATCTTTCATAATATTTTGAATCTATGAATGAGGTTAATTTTTCCAGAAACTAGACATCGCGGGCTTTAATTTGGGCACAAGAACGAGACAATTCTGATCAGAATTGAGTCAGAAATGATTTTTCAAATTTGGCTCTATAGGCTGTTACTGCAGCTACGGGAAACCCGAATTTTGCTTACTCCTCACTCCCATCAATCTCTACATTTAGGCTGTGTTTGGTTGAATGTAAAATATTTTCCAAGTGTAAAATATTTTCACCGGTAAAGGAAAGTATTTTCAAGTGTTTGGTTGCATTCCAAAAAATGCTTTGGAAAATATTTTCTAGTGTTTGGTTGTGTGGCTGAAAATGCTCTAGAAAACCCATTTTTATCATATTTCTCACATTTTCTTAGGATCCAAACAAATATTATTAGAATCAAAATATATAAACAACACAAGAAACAAAAATCAAAACAAAAAAATCAAAATCGCAAGACCAAAACAAACGCAAAGAGGGATAGAGAGAGATCGGTTTGTGGGTGTGACTCGCCGATAGACGAGGTGGGTCGATCTGAAGGTGATGGGTTGATGTAGGAGTGGGTCACTCACTGGGTGGGTTGATCGGTTCGTGGGTTTGTGGCGCGATCTCGCTAGTGGACGAGGTGGGTCGATCGGTGGGTGGGTGGGTTTGTGGCGCGATCTTGCCGGTGGATGAGGTGGGTCGATCGGTGGGTGGGTTCATGGCGTGATCTCGCCGGTGGTGGGGTGCGACTCACCGGTGCTTGAATGTGTGATCAGAGCTCTCGTCGGTGCTTGGATGTGAGATCGGAGCTCTTGCTATTTCTCTCTCTCTTCTATTTTCCTGGGAGTGGAAATGGTTTGAAGTGAAAATATGAACGGAAATAATTTTACGGGTGTTTTGGGTTATTTTACGATCAAAAGGGAAAAGCATTTCAGTTGACTGAATTTACTGGTTCAACCAAACACTTAAGTTTTACGGAAAAGTATTTCCAGAAGTAATTTGAAGCCAAAACAAACATAACCTTAATGCACTAAATTTCTCCCGAGGCTAAAATGAGGTCAAGGTTTATGATTTTTTGTCAACCCTCATTAAATAGCCTTCTATTTATATTTCCTCCACCACTAGTATATAAACCCTTCCTCTCTTTCATTCCAAGACAGAAAAACCCCCTCTCTCTTCTCTTCTATTGAGTTCTAGTGAAGTAGAGTAGTCTTATCATATCTTAGTCTTACTGAGACTCAAGATATTAAATGCGACTCACTCTCCCTCTTCTAACTTTTCTCTTCCTCCACCCTTAGGACCTCTACCGAGGGTGTCCTCCTCCACCGTATGGATCTTACATGAAGGTATAACCCCTTTCCTTAACTTTTTTTTTTTTTTTTGTGTTACCATGATGAGAATTTAAGATTAAAGAATTATAGTAATTATTTAAATTCCCTTGAATATGTTTGAATGTTCTGAAATGTTCTTATGTGTTCTTCACATGTTCTTGATTGTTCATCACACGTTCATGCATATACTAGTTTTAATCTTAAATCCACATCAAAAATATGAAAAAACATGTTTGTTTCATAATTCTTTTAAATCCTTGAATCTAGGTTATCACCATTCACACACATTCACAATAATTTATTTTTCAACCCAAATGCAATGCTTAATAAATTGAATTATGGTTTATCATATGCATACAAATTAAATTCAACATGTAAATTGATTGACATATTGGATGATATGATATGATATAAATGTTGGCCACCATAGTCTAGAAGACTGGTTTCACCGGTCAAGGTGGGTGTCTAACACCTTTCCACCTTGTAACATAGCCTCCGAGCTTACATCAAGGGTTAGTAGATCAAATGCTTATCCATTTAGTTTTCAATTTCTAGATTGTAACTAGGAAAACAAAGCCATGTACTTTATCTTAGATTCTATTTAGGACCAAAGCCATATAATTTCTTATGGTCCATGTAAATTCAATTGCAAATCAATAAAATGAGGAATTTTTCAATTTTGGTTTTCTTATTTATTCTAATAATTAAATAAGTGGCGACTTCATTGTAAAACCCTTAATCTAAAGGGGAAAATATAACTAGTTGACTCTTCATTTTAAGAGGCAATAACATGACTCTACCCATTCACGTGGATTTGGCTTGACACCTAAAAACGGGCCGGAGGCGTGGTCTCTCACATTTCTCTTTTTTCTCTTTTTTATTTCTATTTGATATGACATAAAAACTTTTTGTAACACGACGATAGTCCTGGACCCATTGATTGTAGCATTTTGACAAAACAAGTGAATCATTGATTTGAGTTACTTTGAAACCTTGAAGGCCTAGTAAAAATTTTTGCATAATGCTATTTGGTAATTTATTAACTTTTTTGTGAAGTGATAGAAGAAACTTGACATGGATGACCCATAGGAGATTTAGTTTTATTTTCTTTACGACTTTGAAATTATATTTTACATTGTTTTGCTATTTTGTTTGGCGCCCAGGATTTTAACATTTTGCTCCATTGTGAATCTATTTGGTTTAAACCTGTATCCACATCCATGGAAACTAACAATGAGTAGGATATCATTTTGTGTCTAAAGTAGCACTGTTTATAAGAATACATCTATCAGTTCACATTAGTCACATGTTTATAATATGTTTCCTCATATATCCTGCATTCTAGAACTGTTGGGCTGTATATTTACTCACACCAGCTTCCCTTAATTGGTGATGTATTTTATATTCTTTTTAGACTTGATATCTTAAATTCCTTTTAGACTTAAATTCCTAACTTTTTTTATTTAATTTATCACTACAACATAGTTTTTGTGTGAGAAGCTGCCTAGCTTCAAAGTTCAAGACAAATAATTCCATCATGAGTTTTGTGTTTTTTAGCCTTTGAAGGAGTAATCTGTTTGGTTAGATTGTATTGAGTAATCTGTTTGTAGTTAGTGCTACTCTTAGTTATATTGTTTCAATTGTTGCTACACGTGTCCATCTAATTTTTTAATTTTACTCGTGCATATGCATGGGGATACACACTAATTTTATAAATTTAAAGCAGTAATAAATAAATTCATCACAATTGAAATTGATTCGAAAATAAACTTATAAATTATACTATTGCTTTTGGATGTTGAGTTGTTCTTTAATGGCATATTACGTACTTGATCGAAGTATAAGATATTTATCTATTGTTATAACATTTGCAGGACCCTCCTAGCACACTAAGTTGTCAACGTCGCCATGAAGAGTTAACACGTCGAGATCCTATGGTAGATGAGCGTGTGATTGCCATGGTGAGGTTGCTTGGTTTAGAGTGTCTGTACATGGTCTCATCCACAAAGCTTGATCATGCATTGATCACTACATTTTTAGAGCAATGGCACCTAGAGACCCATACTTTCCACCTTCCACATGGTGAGATGACAACCACACTACACGATGTGGAAGTTATAATGGGGATGCCTATCGAGGGTGAGGCAATGGTTGGGTTCACTAAAAGAACTTGGAAAACTATGTGTGTTGAAATGCTTAAAATTCAATTTCCAGATGAAAATAAAATTTTGTTAGATGGTCAAAGGAATTAAATAAAAGCGCTCGTTAATCGAATTGCATAACCGCTGCCTTCGAATGCCAATGAGATGCAAGTTCATCAGTATGCTTGCTGCTATGTACTAGCCCTACTAGGGGATATGGTATTTGTTGACAAGTCCAGAGATAGGGTCCATCTCATATGGTTGGAGTTCATGTAGACATAGTTGTCAAATCGTGAATCATATCGTGAATCGTTTTTTCATTTTTATATATCCTATATCGTATCGTATCGTGTATCGTAAGATACACAAATACTATAGAAAATTTATAGAAAATTATACATATACATATATATGTGTGTGTGTGTGTGTGTGTGTTATAAAATTGAAATATATGCAAATAATGACTACTTTAATTATCACTTATGTTATAGTATTTGACTAAGCTAACCAAATAAACCAAATGAAAAAATATTTTTAACATCTATATCCAAAAGATAAAAACATCCATATCCAAATTCATTAGAATTCAAAGTCATTACATATTATATTAGTCAAAATACCTTTTTTCCTAATCATATTCATCACTGGCTAATCAAAATCATCTCCATAGTCCAAGTCAATGAAGTTATCGTCTTCATCATCTTGCAAAATCATTTCATCACTGACATCTTCTTCATCATCTCTAACATTCACTATCTCTTTTGGTTCTTCAACTTCAATAATTTTTTCTTTACTTTTCTTTTTGGCATTCGAATTTCTTGGACCTATAAAATAATAACAAAAATATATATTGTGAAAATTAACATTTTATTCATAATATAGAAAAGAAAATTTCAATTTAATATAAATCTATACCTTTCTTTCTTTTTCTACTACATCATTCCTCATTAACTTCAAAACATTCATGAATGTCCATCCATGAAGTATCTTCTAGCAAGCAAGGTTCTACCTTTTTGGTAATCCATTCATCATCAGATTTCATATCCGATAGACAAATTGGATCATATGAGTCACCATTCTCTTCTCTCTTTATTTGTCTCAACTCCAAATTAATATTATAGTTTACAAACATCAAAGCATTCACTCTTTGTTGCTCAAGACGATTTTTTTTTTTTTTTTGTACATGATCAAAATTACTCAAATTTCTTTCACATTCTGTTGCAATACAAGTTAGGCTTAAGATACGTATAGCTAGGTTTTGAAGCTTTTTGCAATGTACTCCATAACATTCCCACCACAATGTTATATTGCCAACAAAAGAAATTATAAAGGGCTACAATATAATTACGATAACAACAAATAAAAAGCTATGTTTAGATGATGATAATAATAATAATAATAATAATAATAATAATAATAATAGCAATTACTTGGTTGCTTCTTTGTTCTTGTAAGTATAGCCATTTCTTTTCCAAACAAACCCTCAGCTTTATCAAATTCTCCAATTATAGATCAATCCTACACCTCTCCAAAGTTGTAGGACACATCCTTTCAATCACTTCATAAAGTCCAAGTCTCACTTCTTCACTTGCAACAAAGTTGGAATCAGAATGAAACCTATCACAATTTTATATCTTATGAATAAATATGCATACAAAACATAAAGATTAAGATTAAAATATATAACAATTTGAATAATAAACTTACTTAGGATTGAAAAAATAAGCTGCTACATGTAGAGGCCTATCAAGTTGAAGCTCCCATCTAGTTTCAATAATTCTCATTATAGATCCATATCTCCTTTGCACATCATTATAATTTTTCCAGACTTGCTTTTTTGCTATATCCATATCTTCATATATGTAACCCATTGCTGGTTTTGCATCACCATCTACAAGCCTAAAAACTTTTACTAAAGGGATCACACATTTCAAGCAAAATTTAATAATAGGCCAATACTTTGGATCACTTAAGATAATTAATTGGATATTAATGCCATCACTTTCCTTTGCATAGGAACTCTTAGCCCATTCCTCAGATTCAAACATAGATGTGAGTCCAATTTTTTGTTGATATATACTCTTCAAAGTTAAGTAAGCAGTGGCAAATCTCGTGACACCTTGTCTTGCCAATTCCCTCCCTTTTGTATATTTTCTCATCAAATCAAGCACCTAAATATGACGGTAAATAAAACCAGTGATCTTTTTTGCATGCGTAAGCAAATCATCAATGTCATGAAGCATCAAATCAATACAATGGGCAACACAAGGATTCCATTAATTTTTCACTAGCTGAAACATAAGCAGAAGCACTATCTGTCACTACTTGTACCACATTCTCCTCTCCAATTTCTTTCACCAAAGAATCAAGCAATTGAAATAAGTTTTCAGCATTCTTAGAAATATCGGAGATGTCACTAGATTTAAGAAAAATTGTTCCCTTTGGACTATTGACAAGGAAGTTTGTGATAGACTTCTCTCTATTATCCGTCCATCCATCTGACATCAAACTGCAACTTGTTTTTTTCCATTAATTTTTATACTTATCCAATGTGAAGTGCATATTTTCTACCTCTTTTTTCAAGAAAGTCACCTTTGTTTCATGATAAGTAGGGAGTTGCAATCCCTTGCCATAATTAGCAATTGAATCCATCATTTTTTTAAACAAAGGGCACTTAACTAAATGAAAAGGTATAGCGTGAGCATAAAAAAAAATCTACAAATAGCCAAACAAGTTGCAGTACAATCTCTCACCAAGGAAGGTAAAGTCACTTGTTTAGAATTTGATTTTCCTTTTAAATACGTATCCATGGTTCTCTTTTTTGTATTATCACCACCAATCTTTTGTAATTCATCTTCTTGAAGACATTTAACATCAAAACTCATCATCAAGTTGCTCATTTTTTTTTAATGTTTTTCCAAAAGTTTGGCAAAATAATTTTTAACATCTTCGGGCACCATCAAGCATGGTTTAACATCCTTATAAGTATGTGCCAGATGGTTTTTCATTCTTATAACTCCACTCCAATATTCATTTGAGCAATAATTACATTTAAGCATAAGCCTACTTGTCTTATCATCATTAATATGTACACAATGATCCTAATTGTGATCTTTTCCTTATTTCTTTTCCTCCTATCACCCATTTTTTTATATATCTATAAACAAATAAGAACAAGTGAATTTATAGTCAATCAACAACTTTTATGTACACAAATTAAGCATCACAATCACACTATCACAGATTTAGAGTATCAATATTAACAATACAAAATACATATATAAATATAAAACATTTATATATAAACACTCATTTACATACATTGATACATATTTAGTTATACTAAACTAATTTTTTATAAGCCACTTGCTATATTAAACTAAATTAACTAATATAATAGGTTAATAACAATAAATAATTACAATAATTTTTTAGTATAAACTATAAGAATTATTCAAAAAAATTTATTAAGAAAAAAGAAAAACTAACCTTACAAGTTACAATGTACCGAAGGTAAGGCGGCACTTGTCATTGTTGTTGTCTTGCTCTAGTAGCATGTGGGAGTGTGGGACTTTTGGGTTAGGAAAAGGAATAGAAGAAAAAGACAAAGTTGTGGTCCTTGTGGAGCTTGTGGTCCCTTGATGAGAGATCTCTTGAAAGTTGATGATCTAAAAGCTAAAAAGATGAAAACAAAGAGAGAGGAAGCCAAAGAGTTTTGTGAAAGTTGAGAACTTGAGATACAAGGGAAAAAATCTGAATAAAAAATGTGTGGGTGTGGCCGTGTGGTGTGGGTTAATCAACTTAATTGTGGTTCAAATTTTTTAAGGCTAAAGAAAATAAATAAATAAAATTTAATAAGGCTTTTGTATTGGGCCAAATAGCCAAAATAGCCCAATTTGTTTTTAAAAAAAATGGAAAAATGTTTTGGGCTAAACTTGAAAAACGTTTGGGCTGAAATTTTAGTTAAAAAAGCCTATTAAGCCAACTGTTTATGTATTATCCGATATGTACGATACATATGATACATACAATTGCATTGTTCGATTCATAAGCATCTACGATACGTATCAATGATACAACACTTTTTTCACATGATACGATACGTATCGCGTATCGTACGATAATAACAACTATGCATGCAAAACCTTCGTAATCCACCCAAGTATAGTTGGGGTAGTGCAGCCCTATCATGGTTGTACAGACAATTGTGTAAGGCAACCGAAAAGACGGTAACGAAAATTGGTGGAGCATTGATTTTGGTTTAATTGTGGATATATTCTAGGTTCCCACATGTCCCCACAGAAGGTGCCCTCACTAGAGGGTATTTATGGTCCACCACCACTACCAATTCCTCTTGCCATAAAGTAAGTATATATTGCATAATTTGTGTGCTATCATTAGATGTATTATGCCACAATCCTTTTATCATTTGAGTTTTACGTGAACGACTAATGACAATGCTATGTTACATGCTTGTAGTTAGGTAGGGGCTAAGTGTACAAAAAACACTCCTACACGTGCTTTTTGCATATCGCAATCAAATTGCCACGACATGGCTTGACAAGGTATAATACTTGTTTTTATACATTGTTTATATTAATGGCGGAAATGCACTTTTCGTTCCTAAGTTTTGCCCTAATTCTCATTTTGGTCCCAACATTTTATTTTTACCACATTTACTCCCTATTTAGAAAAACGCCATTTATTTTAGTTATTTTCGTCAGTACCTTAATGGCAAAATCCTAGGTGGCATACGAAATTATTAAAATAATAATAGAATTTTTTTTGACATTAAAAAATGCCACGGTAGCATCTAAAATAAAAATAAAAATTTATTAATTTTAACTAAATAAAAAAAATTAAAAACAGAATTAAAAACCAAAAATTACATGAATTGAGATCTAATAGTGTCTTGAACAAGAACATCAAGAACAGAAACCCAGATTTAAGAACACAAACCCAGAAATTAAAAAAAAAATAAAAAAAACCAACAAACAGCCATTCGACATCGAATTCTCCTGCAAATCATTGATCCCCATGATTTTCACAAAGTCCATAACTGAATAACTAATTAGCCATACAACACCAAATTCTCCAGCAAATCAAACCCATAAACCCTGTAAACAATCCAATCTCCAACAAACCCATAAGCCTATAAATTTTCTTGGGACACATACAAAAAAAAAAAAAAACCCCAAAAAATTTAGCTCAAATACAAATTCATAAATCCCAAAGCCCCCATTTTCTCAAACACAACAA
Source organism: Quercus glauca (assembly GCA_023736055.1). Lineage (NCBI taxonomy): Eukaryota > Viridiplantae > Streptophyta > Magnoliopsida > Fagales > Fagaceae > Quercus > Quercus glauca. The sequence goes on from CM043317.1 coordinate 53,385,041, forward strand.
AATCATCAAAGATCCATAACAAGCCACACCCAAAGTCTCCATTCCTTTTCTTGTTCTTCTTCCCCAAGAAAACTTAAACGACTTCATCCGTTCATCTTGCGTTGGTTTGCCACTTTGTGCTATTTTCTTTGTCTTTTTATCTCTCCTTCTCAACCCCAAATTTGAAATTGCAATCCCAAAACACACTAAATCAGTAGATCCACATAAAATGAAATGAAAAGCACAAACCTTTTCAGCTTTTCTTCTTCTTCCTCATCTACGTTTACCTTCTTCTTCCTCCTTTTTTTTTTTTTTTTGCTCCTTTCTTCTTCTATCACCAGTCACTAGTACCCAAAAGCCAAGTTTTTTTCTTTTTCAATGAGTTGTCTATCACTATGGCATTGACAGGAGTTAGGCACTACCCTTTTCCCATGTGAAAAGTTGGACATGTGGCTATCTCTCCACCTTTCATTGGGTTTGTAATTTTTATTTGATTTTATTGCTTCATTTATTGAAATGAGATTCGGTCTTTTCTGGAGAATTCAGTGTTGAATGGCTGTTTGTTGGTTTTTTTTTTTCTAATCTCTAGGTTTGTGTTCTTGTTGTTCTTATTCAAGACACACTTAGATCTCAATTCATGTGATTTTCAGTTTTTAATTTTTTTATTTAGTTAAAATTAAAAAATTAATTTTGTTTTAAATTTAGATGTTGACATGACATTTTTTAATGCCAAAATAAAATTTTTTATTTTATTTTAATAGTTTTGTGTGTCACCTAGGATTTTGTCGTTAGGGCACTGACAGAAATGACTAAAATGGATGGTATTTTTCTAAATATGGTAAAAATAAAATATAGGGAGCAAAATGGGAATTATGGCAAAACATAGGGACGAAAAGTGCATTTTCGCCTATATTAACTTATGTATTTAAAATTACACCCATCATAATCATAATCATAATCATAAAAAAGTATTTCATTGCCCATTATTGTACTACTTGTTATGCAAATTATGGAAAAATTGCTTAACATGGTTGCTTTTATTGGTGGCTACGGTAGGTTAAGTGGAAGCCATATACGGATGGATTAAGTCGCTTTCCTCCTAATTTTTGTATCGAGGGAAGTAATGTGTGGAGGTCGAAAATTCCACTTATATGTTTTTGGTTTGTAGAGTTCCACCTACCTGATCGTGTCCTTCGACAATTTGGGCTAAAGCAAGAACGATCCGAAGATGTTAATACTGATCGTGAATTGTATAAAATAGATGCGAGGGGCAAGTTAGAAGAAAATTGGTAGGTGGAACATGCAGTCCATATTTAGAAATTGAATGATAGTTCCGAGTATGTCTGTCATGCAGACAGGATAGAGGAGGTGATGTCACGTCATCATCCATATATGGTGTGGTGTCGTAGGATCACTCGATTGTATATCGACTGCGATAGCGTTAAATTGAAATTTTGGTAATGTGCACAAATTTATTTTGTTTTGCAAGTTTTGTTTGATGTCATGTTTGTGTCCTACTTAATAATGCCGGTGATTTCATTACGCACTCCACATTTCGGCTTGGGTTGACTCTCCCTCCAATCCATCTCATTCCTTATTCTTGTTGTCATAGGTCGACCTTTGTCTCACAACATATCATGGTCAGGGTACAACTTTAGGCCAGCAACCTCCCGCCACAATGACTTATCCTTGGGCACACAAAAATCATGTGAATAAGTGGCAAGTTATTGCTATAAACTATAACATGGATCAATATAGACCATTGCATTGATACATTCCCTGATACAAACTGCAATTACATGTGAGCAAGGGATCTTATAGATTTCCCATTTGCCATAAGTACACATGTTATCCTGGAACTTTACTTCATGACTATGGTCTCCCCCTTCAGAGCTGTGTGGATTATAAGTTGTGCAAACTTGATATACACCATTTCGTTGGTGAAATAACCTCACATAATGTCTTTTCCCTTTTTCGTAATTCGCTTTATAAGTCTCCATGGCATAACTGCTGAACTCTTGACTATGTGTGAGATCACCCAATATTTTAGTGCGCCGATTTTTGAAATAGGGGACAAGTTTGCACCAAAATGTAGTCAACCAATGCAGATATTGGTAGTCCATGTGCGCCTTTTAGAACTCCAGTGAAACACTCCGACATATTGGTAGTCATTACCCCATAACGGCGTCCACAATCACGTGACAGTGTCCACGTCTCCAAATGCTCGTTCATTAGATATGAGCACGGGCTTCTTTTTCTCTGTATTGAGACTCTTACTGAATTTGAGTTCAGCTTCCTTAAGGCAGTCCAATATTTTATCAAGTTTGCAAGCTTGAGTAGCGTATCTTGCTTTCAAGGCCAAAGACTTTAAGAATGGGTCCTTAAATTGAGTGTTGAAGTTGCTAGCCACATTTCTAATGCAATATCGATGATATACAATACATAATCATGGGGCCATTGTGCAATGGATGATATGATAGCTCTATGTCGGTCATATATAATTCAAATGCCAGACTTGGGTACCACATCTTGTATCGCTATCCTTAGGCAAGATAAAAACCATCCCTAACATACTCCCATCCCATCATCCACAACCGCAAAGGCAAGCGGAAAAATCTCATTGTTTGCATCAATAGCCATTGCAATCAATAACTTTCCTTTATATTTTCCATAAAGATGAGTTCCATCAATACTAATTACTGGCCTACAATATGTGAATCTAATAGTGGAAGGAGCAAAAGCCCAGAACACATACTTGAATATAATAGTACTTGGTGTGTCCTCGTTGGTCAACCAATAAGACGCTTGTGTACCTGGATCTCTATCCTTATATGCCAACAACAACTTTTGCAACTTTTGGTACAACTCTTCCTAATTCCTATGTATGTTTGCAATGACCTTTTGTTTCGCATCTCATATCTTGTAGTATGATATTTCGTGCTGAAACCTTTCCTTCATCAGGTTTTGGATATCCTTTATTTTGTAAGTGTGATCTTTAAGTACATATTTATGAAGTTCTTTGGCAAGAAAATTCGAATCCATCTCTACAATCTTTGTTCACTCCAACTGATGGATAAGTGTCAGGACTGTTGTATACTGTAATGGCTTATAGTTTGTTAAGTTTTCGTTGCGAGAATGCTCGGATTTTCCATGCACATGACTTATTCATGCACTTCACACACAATCTCTGCTGGATGGACCACTCAGTTATATAACTCTTGTTGTTATCCATAGAGTAAACTATTAATGCCTGCCTCACCGCCTCTTTATTAGGGAAAATCAACCCTTTGCTAAAATTCATTCCCTGCACCAAACTTGATGAAAATGGTATCTTAACATTTGAAGGATCAACTATATTATTCCAAGTGTTTGCATGGAATGACGGACCATGAGTTTCGTAGGTGGGGACTGTATTCGTAACACGTTGCACACCTATATCATTGCCTACATCATTGTCATCATGAAACTCCATAGCATGATCATCGTCATCATCCATAGCATTATTATGAATATTGTCAACATTTTCATAGTGATCAACATACTTGTGGAAGTTATCTCTCTCAATAATCTCTTTGTACTCGTCTCTACCATGACCAACATCGACCTCGTCTTCCACTTTTAGAGATTGAATATATTCATGTTGATAACTAAATCCAAAAATCTCCATTGGAGTTGGAGTCTCATGACATGATAGTATATAACCCCTAACTGTGGTGCATGGGGTAAGAGTCGGATGACCATCCGCATGTAATGATTGTAATTCTTCCCCTCCACCACCCTCCAAAATTGTTTGTTGCACATCTTCACCGCTAACTTCTGTACGAGGCTCCACACTTATATACAACTCAACAGCTTTTAACTGGAGCATAAAGTTTATCCTGTCAAACATAATCTTAACATGTTTGTCTCATTTTATTTCAATAGGCGTGAAGACAATGCGGTCACTGAAAACTGCATGAGGAGTGTGATATATAATTTTTATGTCATGAACTGACGGTCCAAGTCCAGCTCTTTCATAATTTTATTTTTCAACTTCTTCAAATAGAACTCCCATCGTTTTTTAGCTAAATAATCTTTAACTTTTTACCAAACCCTTCATACATCACTGGCTCCCTACCATAATATAAATATAAATCAATTAAACTTGTTACAATCCTATTCATAGTCAAATAAGTTTACTAAAATTTAGTGACAAATATAACACTTTTATCCTATATGAACCATAAAATATTGTCTCCAAGTAAATATAAAGCTAACATTGTATGGTCCATCGAACAATTATAAACAATTGAAATTTTATTATCTCCAAGAAAATATAAAATATAACATTGTATGGTCCACCAAGTAAAAATAACATTGTACGGTCCACCAATTATAACATTGGAGATAATATTTTTGAAATTTCCAAGCAAAATTTTATTAAAGATAATATTGTATGATTAACCAAGCAAATATAAAATACTATCTCCATGCAAATATAAATATTCTAATTTTTATACTCAAACAAATTTTTATATGGTCACTAACCTTTAAAAATTAAAAACTGCTAAACCTTACAAATAACAACCCATTACAATAACAACACATTGCAAATAATAACAACATGTTACCCATATACATTACAAATAACAACCCATTACACATTGCAAAGAACAACCCATTACAAAGAACAAATAACACATTACTCATAAACACTATACAAGTGGTATGTGTATATATATCTACCAAATGAAAACTTATATTAACCAGGTCTAACAAAAAAAAATTTGAAAAAAGGTTTAGATATTTACCTACAAATTGAAGAAGAATGAAGTTTTTAATTTTGTAGAATGATCAATGAAAGTTGCTGGGTGTGGAGTAAACAAAGAGAGTTTAGGTGTGGGAGAGAGTTGGGACAGGTAAGAGCTGTGATCTGTGAGTTGTGTGTATGTAATCTAGGAGTTATGAAAATTGAGACAATTGGGTAGTTACAGAAATTAATTGGAACTCGAGTTTGCTAAACTTGAGTTCCACTTAAAAAAAATGTACCCACCAGGAACTCGAGTTTGCTAAACTCAAGTTACACATGTTTTTTTTTTTTTTTAAATGTTAAATTCCACATCAGACTTATATTAGCTGGACCTCGTGTTGGGTAAACTCGATTTTGGGTTGGAACTTGAGTTTGTTGAACTTGAGTTCCAGAAACAGTCTACTTAACTAAATAAGTTCAAGCACATGTTGTTCACCTAAAATTTTTCTAAAAAGTTACTATTTAGCAAATTTTGCCATCGGTTTTGGATTTGGGTTTGGGTTTGGGTTTGGGTTTGAGAGAGGAAAAGAGGTTTGAGATAGAGTAAGTTAGAGAAAGAGAAGAGAGAATAGAGAATAGAGAAGAGAGAAGAGAGTAATAAAGAATTTGCAATGTCCCTAACGCAGTTTGGGATCAAATTGGTTTTTTTTTTTTTTTTTGAGAATGGATCAAATTGTGCTTAAAGACTAAAGAGTAAAAGACGTGGTATTATCCCAAATCTTAGGAATAGTTACTATATTTAATTTTACCCAAAAAATAGAAGAAAAGTGAAATCGTGAGTTTAAATTGCGATTTCAGGTTTGGAACCACTAGATTGGAAGTTGGGTCACCATCTATCTATATCTCTGTAGTTTTCAAAACCTCACCTCAGTTATCACACTCTCTCACTGTTCTTTCTTAAACCCTTCTCTAAATCTCTCTCTCTCTCTGATCAAAACCTTGAAATGGATACTACTCTTATTCGCATTAACTTCCCATAGTCTCTCTCTCTCTCATGGAAGCCATTCTCTTCTCACTTCCACCAACCAATCCTTTCACCTCCCAATGCCCACCTCCATATGGAACCCCTTATTTTTCTTCACTCACCAGTAAACGCCGCATTAGAATCCAAAGACCTACCAGCAAATCCTTCACAAAACCCACGACTTTCTTCCCATTTGCCACCCATTTCAGTTCCATTACCTTCCCAGAAGCTTCCAGGGGCTCTAAATTCAAAAACCCAGATGCAAATTCAGCTACAGAAGCCTCTAGCAGCTCAAATTCCCAGTGCCCAGAATATGAATCAGTGCTAGAAGTTTGTAGCAGCTCAAATTTCCAATACCCAGATAAGAAAAATGTGAATTTGATTGTAAATTATGTGAATTTTGATAAAAGTGTACTACAATGCATTGCAAAGCCTATAGTGTACTCGTTGTTTTGTATTTTGATTGGTTTCTTTCCAATTCGGGGATTAAGAGTGTGTGCAATTGCTGCTCCGGTGGCTACTGAAGTTAGGATAGATAGAAAACAGAATGTGAAAGAGGGATTGAGTTCAGTGAGTTCGAAGGGGCACGAGTACTCAGAGTACACTCGGAGGTTGCTAGAGACTGTGTCAGTGCTATTGAGGAGTATAGAGGAGGTTAGGAGGGGGAATGGGGAGATAAAGGAAGTGGAGGCGGCATGGGAGGCAGTGAAGTTGAAGAAAGAGGAGTTGCAAAAGGGGATAATGAGTGACCTATATGCGGAGTTGAGGGAGTTGAGAAGAGAGAAACAGGGGTTCGAAAAGCGGGGGGATCAGGTTGTGGATGAGGTGGTGAAGGCCAAGAATGAGCATGAGAGATTGGTGAGGAAGGCGGAGAAGGAGAAGAAGAAGGAGAGGGTGGGGGTGGAGAGGTTGGAAGAGAGTTTGAGGGGATTGGAAGAAGAGTATAATGTGGTTTGGGAGAGGATTGGGGATATTGAGGATCAAATGGCGAGGAAGGAGACAGTGGCTATGAGTTTTGGGGTGAGAGAGCTTTGTTTTATTGAGAGGGAATGTGAGCAGTTGGTGGGGAGGTTTACCCGGGAAATGAGGCAAAAGGGTACTGACAGGTAAAACTAGAAGACAATTTTTAGTATGAATGTAATTCGGTCTGAGTATTCAAGAATGTAAAGTGGATTTTCTTAAAAAGGTTCAAGAAAGTATTTTTTAGTATACGCTAATCTTATGAAGTAAACTGGCTGTGGGATTATAATGTGTTGTCTCTTGTAATGGTGTGTTTTCAAGCTCTAGTTTATATGACAAAATATGAATACATTGGCCAGAATAAGATTGTGGGAATTGCATTTTAACTGTGGCCAGAATCAAGGCTAATTAGTGAAAACTTCTGTAATGTAACTTTTGGCATATAATCTCTCATTGGTGCTGTAAAATTTCATTGGTAATGTAGAGTTAGATTATTAGATTTGCAAATGGAAGCCAGTATGAGTACTTACCAAAAAAAAAAAAAAGGAGAAGATGGTCAGTATTTGCTTTGATTATTCACTTTTGGGCTTTGATCTTTTTTATGGTACTTCTGTAAGCTTTTGTCATCCAATTGTTTTTCTAAGCTATGGTATAGACCACAAATTGGTTGTTGAAATTTTGTCAAAAAGGAGAAACCAGACGATTGGCAGATGGTATTTAGTAGTTCTCTACTTACTATTATTAATTTTTTACTTTTTCTTTGGAGAGGGCATCACTTTTGGGGGAACTTAATTATGCGCATTAGTTTTTGTTAATTTTGGAGGGATGAAAATATTTATTGGTGTGATATGATGTTGAAAGTAACTATTCTTTATCACAATTAAGTCAGTAGTTTTGCATTTGACTTACTATGATTAGCTCCTGCCTGATGCTTCTCAAATTTTTATTATTTAGTTGATTTTGGTAGTGTTGATGAAATTTATCTTCAAAATTTGGGATTCATCTCTTTATTTTAGCGTTGGGTGCTATGTGGTTGCAGTTTGCCAAAAAGGCCACTTTCCAAACTTTCAAAGTTTGATATTCAGAGAGATTTAGAAAGCGCAAGGAGAAAACATTTGGAGCAAATGATTCTGCCTAGTATCTTGGAGCGCGAAGATCTTGGGCCTTTCATTGATCAAGAGTCAGTGGAATTTGCGCAACGTATAAAACAAGGTCTTGCAGATTCAAGGAAGCTACAGAGAAGTCTGGAAGCTCGTATAAGAAAAAATATGAAGAAGTTTGGTGATGAAAAGCGTTTTGTTGTAAACACACCCGAAGAGGAAGTGGTGAAGGGTTTTCCAGAAGTTGAGTTGAAGTGGATGTTTGGAGATAAGGAAGTTGTGGTTCCCAAGGCTATGGGCCTCCATTTATACCATGGTTGGAAGAAGTGGCGTGAAGAGGCCAAGGCAGACTTAAAAAGAAATTTGTTAGAAAATGTTGACTTTGGTAAACAGTATGTGGCGCAAAGACAGGTATCTTTTCACATTGAATTTGCTGTAGTGAATCAGGAGGAAGCACGTGCTCTTGTTTATAATGATTTTGTTATTTCATCCTTTATTTGGAAATGGGAGGTTGTTGATGTTATGGATAGTAGTGGATCTTCTTATTTCATATCACATTCTCTTTCCTGACGGATTGTCTAACAAGTATTTTGGAACAAGAAATTAAGTTAACATTTGCTCACATAACTCACACCTCTAATCGAAAGCCTCGCTCAGATTTTATAAATTTAAGCATTCAACCTCATTGGAATGCTTTAATTTGTCAATAATGGATTTTGTTCTCATATCTGCTATTAAGTTCTTTCTATTACTTTAAGATGCTCCCTTTCATTAAATTTTCTTTTTGGTATTTGCCATATCACCCTCATATCAAAACGAAACCTTGTATAGTTTTATGTTTATTTATTTATTTTTATTGGGGTTCTAAAACATAGGGGGTGTGTTTGATCAAATATTTGATTGTCTATTAGTCTTGAGGATCTCTGTTGAGCATTTAAAATTGATGTGAACTAGACTTAAACTTTTAACTATTTTCTTGGCATTTAATAAACCTCCTATATATATATATATATATATTATATTCTCTGATACATTTGAACATTTGATGGGAAGTAATGTTCTTTCAAGCCATATTTTTGTGATACGTGAGTTCTTGCAATTATTTTGAAGTATTTTTTGTTATTCACCATTTTGCAAATGTTCATTAGGAACGTATTCTGCTGGACCGAGATAGAGTGGTGTCAAAGACCTGGTATGATGAAGAGAAAAATAGGTGGGAAATGGATCCGGTAGCTGTTCCATATGCTGTGTCCAAGAAACTAGTGGAACATGCCCGGATTAGGCATGATTGGGCTGCTATGTATATTGCACTAAAAGGAGATGACAAGGAATATTACCTTGACATTAAGGTTTAACAAGTGTATTCTCTGTTTTATTTTTCTCTGAGTTATATCTGTATGCTTTTAATATTTGCATCCTCATTCCAGGAGTTTGAAGTGCTATTCGAGGAATTTGGAGGGTTTGATGGGCTATATATGAAAATGCTTGCCTGTGATATTCCAACTACTGTTCACCTGATGTGGATCCCTTTTTCAGAGCTGGACTTCCGTCAACAGTTTCTCTTGACTCTAAGGCTGTCTCATCAATGCTTGAATGGGTTGTGGAAGACTAGAGTTGTATTGTATGCAAGGGACAGGGTTTTTGAGGAAATTAGAAATATAAATGATGACATAATGATGATGGTTGTGTTTCCTATTGTGGATTTTATAATCCCTTACCCGGTATTAATTCTTTTGACTGACGTCACTTTAGACACTTAGTTCTAGTCTTATTGTTCTTGTTGTTATTGCTATTGTTATTATTATGTCCCTTAATTCTTGTTCTATTTCAGGTAAGGATGCAGTTGGGGATGGCATGGCCAGAGGAAATAGATCAAGCCGTTGGCTCAACATGGTACTTGAAATGGCAGTCTGAGGCAGAAAGGAATTTCAAATCCCGAAAAAGAGATGACACCCAATGGTTTCTATGGTTTTTGATTAGAAGCTTTATATATGGATATGTTTTGTTTCATATCATCCAGTTTATGAGTAGAAAAATTCCACCACTTTTTGGTTATGGGCCTTGGCGTGAAAACCCAAATTTGCGGAAGCTGCAGAGAGTGGTATTGTCTTTGCCCTTTTCAATTATTAACCTTATATCTAATTCTTATTTTAGAATTATAGTGTTGCCTGAGCTGTAAGTATGTTGTGATAGCTGTAGGATTGATACCAATTTGCTGTAATTTGGTGCTAGTGGGAACATATTCAGAAACAAGAAATTAAAAAATCGACACAAGACACAAGGGTCAATGTTGTTCAAACAACTTGATGCGGTGACGACAACTAGGTCTAATCTTGAAAAGGGCTAAGGAGAGATAAATAGAATTCAAATTGTAACAATCAAATACTCCTTCTGTCCCAAATTGTTAGTCCTTTATTCCATTTTGGGATGTAAATGTAGTACTCTTTGAAAAGTCAATAAATAAATTTCCTAACTTATCTTTTACTTTATTGAAAGGGTCAATCATCCTCTTTCACAAGAGTTTAAATTGAGGAGGATAAGTTTGGAAAATTGTTCATTTTTATTTGAAAGAGAATGCATTAAATGATGTTCCCTTAAAAAGTTGAATTTTCTAAATAGGACCAACAATGTGGGACGGAGGTAGTATCATTTTCTAGGGAGGCTCAAAGAGCTCAAGAATTATTCAAATATATGAAATTCCATGAAATAGATAAGAAAATATTGCCTACTTGAACTCAAAGAGGCTATTTTTTATAATTGCTGTTAGTAACTCTAAAATCCTAGCCCTTCATCTTAGATGCTCCTGCACCAATTCCTCGAGGTTGGGAAAAATTCGGCTCTGACAAAAAATTTGGTTGTTTCAGCATTCGACTCAGGATCATTTTCTCTCCAGTTGGCTTACCCAACCACTTTAGCAAGTATTGCCCATATTGGTTGCCACTTCTTGATATAACCTCTATGCCATCAACCTTATCTTCAATAAAATCTCACCAAACTTCAGTTAGTTGTTCCCTTTGTTTTTCAGCAGCTTCAGTCTCTCCACCGAGCCCATCAAATGAATATAAACCAAAGACATTAATGATTTGGGATGATTTGCACATAAGCATTTGAGTTAATCTTCTTCAACACCTTACACGGCCCAAACTTCCTTGACTTGAGCTTGTGTTAAGTCCTTTTAGGAAACCCTTCACAACTCAAATGCACTATTACCATATCACTGATGCAACAGTCTAATGCAATGCATTGAAGATGTTGACATGGCATGGTGATGTGGCTTGTGGGAGTGACATGGCACAAGGTAAGCCAAGCCTAAGGGCTACATTTCACATGTCCCTTGTGGTTGTTGTGGCTAGATCCGCATCTGCTAAGCTTGTTGAAGTATTTGAAAAAGGGAGGGAAAATTAGTTAGAGGCACATGCACATGCGAGGGCTTGCGGTCGCCTTTTAGAGTCTTCATATGGGCTCCCGTTGGTTACTGTCTTTGGAGAACTTGTACAACTCCTGACAATTTTTCAATAATATGCCTCATCTCATCCATCTCTATCTAATGACCTTGATCGCCCCTAGGCCCCCTACTCCCACGACCCCTACAATGGCCAACCATAGCTTAAAGTTGCAGCCTTTGACTCAAATCTAAATTTGGTTGCTTAGATCTAGGATCTTATATTATGATACCACTTGATGCGGTGAAGAGAACTTAGGTCTAGTCTAGAAGAAGGGTTGAGTAGAAATTCTAGCAACAAACAAGATTAAAGAAAATAAAAAGATGAGGGTAAAAGTAAAACTTAATTATGGTTTCTAAGGTGTTGTACATTAAGTTCCCCAATTAAATTCAAACACATAGTTGTATAAAATTTAATTTTCCTTGGAAAAGATAATACTGTTTGTGCTTTATTAGTCAATGCAAACACGTGCTTGAATTTTTAATTGAAGAACCTAATGCATTGTACTAAAGGAATTGTACCTAAGTTCTTCCTCTCCATTTGGCTTTTCTGGTCTTGCACAATTTTGCTACAAACAGAGAGACTTCTGTAGAATCATCTTTGATATGTTAAGGAGCAGGGGAAAGGAGAACTTGGGCTGTTCGTTTCATTTGGGTTCCTAATGATTGGGACGCAGATGTGGTGGATGATTTCTTTCGATTCTTGACTTTCAATTTACCTTTAGTGATTGATGGTGATCGTATGAGATGGAAGTTGACAAAGAACGGGATTTTACTATCCGCTCGTATTATCATAAGTTACATGGTTCTTCCTCCGTTGCTTTTCCATGGAAAGGTATTTAGAAGGTTAAGGCACCCTGGCGTGTCTTTTTCTTTGTTTGGACAGCCGCATGGGATAGGATTCTCACGGGAGATAACTTGCGGCTTAGGGGCTTTGACTTCGTTGACTGGTGCATTATGTGTCATTGTTGTGAGGAGATAGTGGATCATTTGTTGTTACATTGTAAAAAGGGCGAAAGGCTTATCGGTTGTGGTGTTTTGTCTTTAGAATTTTTGGGATTTCATGGGTCCCCTCATGTACGGTGTCAAATTTTCTATTTGGTTGGTGGAATTGGTTGGAGAAACATTCATCTCACATATGGAATTTAGTTCCGTCTTATTTGATGTGGTGTATTTGGAGGGAACGCAATCGGTGGACATTTGTGGATTTGGATAGATCCGATGACCAACTACTTGCTTTTTTTTTTTTTTTTCTGGTTCCCTTTTTGATTGTGCTAGGGCTTGGGGAATCACATCTAGTGATTCTCTTCCTTTATTCCTTAGCCCTCTTCTTCTTTGTAATTAGTGCTTTTTTATGTTTTTGCTTTTCCATCTTTTTTTGTACTTTGGATATGCTGGTGCTACTTTGCATTTAACAGTTTTTTGAATATACATCTTTCTTACCTATCAAAAAAAGAAGAAGAAAGATAATAGGATTGAGATTGGAACAATCAAATATCAAATTTGAGGTTCATATAGCTCAAGAAATAATAATAATAAATAAAACAATAACATAGAGAAGTAAAAGACTAGTCTTATAATAACTACGGGCTAGATGAAATAATTTATTGGACCTTCTTTGCTTTGGGCTCAGATGCTCTTGCCTCACAATTTCATGCCTATCCACGGACAACGCCAACTAAAATCCATTATTAGCTATACAAGTTCTAACTACATGACGAACTCTCACAAACTGTACTCACATACTCTCAAATAAAACTAACGAACATAAACTAACCTAAATCCCATTACTCTCATGATGGACTCTGAATACCAACTTACAGAATTGCCTCTCAAAAACCTGATAGAGCCAATATATTTAGTGGTGCTCTCTTTGTCAAACAACGGACAAACTTTCAAGTTTCAACTCACATATGTGGCTATCTTTAAAATCCAAAAGAATGATCAAACTACTCTTCAAAGGAACCTGCTCCTTGTTCTTCTAAGAGTCTTATCATCTCCTTGTATGGGAGGACCTCTTGGGCCAATGCACCTTATGCATAAGAATAATGCCTATATCTAAGACTTTAGCTATTTTTGTTTGATGGATGAGGAATATCTTATTCAACAATGAATAGATTTCTTCCCACACCAAGAACACTCAAACAGGTAGCCGACTTAAGTTTTCCACATGTAGGATCCTATCTCTCCTTGTCTATATTGTCTTCATGATAATTACTATGTTTTGGGAAAGTTTTTTGTGGCTATGATATTTGCATTTCTCTTGGGCTGACTTTTCTCATGAAAGTTCTATGCTGTGGTTTTGCAACATGTTGCCCCATGTTGAAGTCCATAATTAAACTTTAAACCCAATAAATATCAATTTTTTATTTGGTAAAATTACTCATGTAATGCCTCATCTTATAATCCCATTTTGAATTGTCTCACATTGTTCACCTTAATGGTTGCAAACTCAACATTTCTTTTTGTCAAATTCGCTTATACGATTTTTTTTATATCATACCATGGGAATGTCATGTTGCTAGACTTTCTTAAAATCTCAAAGATAATTTGTGTTAAGTTAATATCATCCCAAGTGCTCTATGTGATATATAATGTGTATTGGGCACAATTTTGATTGGAGCCTTGAAGAAATCTTTTCTATCACCGAACAAGATAGCTTGGTAGCTGCTCTCTTAGTTTGACTTAAATTTGCCTGCTGAAAGGATATTTTTTGGATATGGTTGACACTTGGATGGCCATCGAAGGATTAATTTTTCCAGGACAGCCGACTCTTTATTGAGCTAAAAGTAATAATATGTAGTTTGTGGTTTGATATTCTGCACTGTAGTGCATCTTCCCTTTTCAGGACCTTTAGGTGCAGTTGACTAAATTAAGTCATCATTTCTGTTTTATCTTGCAGAAAACCTATCTAAAGTATAGGGTGAAGGGAATCAAAGATAAGAAAAAAGCTGGCTTTGATCCCATAAGGACTGCTTTTGATGGAATGAAGGTTCACACTTTACACTAAAAAGCTTCTGTTAAGATCAGAAGAATTTTTAAAACAGAAATCTTCTGATCCATAGATTGTTTGCAGAGGGTGAAGAATCCGCCAATACCATTGAAGGACTTTGCTAGTGTTGAGTCCATGAGAGAGGAAATCAATGAAGTTGTAGCATTTCTACAAAATCCTAGAGCATTCCAAGAAATGGGTGCCCGTGCACCTCGGGTATGTTATTATGCAAATAATATGTGTGTGTGTGTGTGTGGGCACGAGCGTGTGCGTGTTTTGTATGTTCTTCATTATAACTCTTTTTTATTAAAATAAAAAAAAAAGGTTTTCTAAGATGGGTTTGAACTTGTGAACTTACTTATAGGGGAGGGACACCATTTGGTATGTATCAGCTATCCTTTTATCATTATCCTTGTTTAAATTTTTTTTTTCTTATAAAAAAAAACATTTCTTTAACTTCTATGTATAAATAAACCATAGTTATATTTTTTAATAGATATTTCTGTTACTTAAGTTCTAAATACCAAATATATAACCACGAGTTTGTTCTAATAATTACACACTGTGCTCACAGTTGACTAGGTATCATGCAGCCATTATTATTATTATTTTTTAAATTTTTCGTTGTATGCTATGATGTTTTCAAGGGATATTTTTCTCTGCTTTTCAAATGTTCCTTTGTTCCTCTAATTACTAATTTTTTACCTATCAAAAAAAAAAAAAAAAAAAAAGTTCCAATGTTCCTCAAAGTTCCATAGAACCCAAAACTTTTTCTTTTTCCTATAGATACAATGGGGAGGTAGAATTTGAATGGAAGTCTTTGTTGGAGGTTTCTAGTTGAGCTACAAGGCTCTTGGCATCCATAGCACCAAAAATTGTTTAACAGAAAGGTTTGAACACCTTGATTCTATGGCAAGGTTGAGATTGTGGGGGTCCTTTGGAGATCCCTTAGCTACTTAGTTGTGTCAGAGTTTGTGAATGTTTTTCTCTAGATCTTTTATTTTTTGAAATTTTGAATTATTGTTTCTTTTTGGTTCTGAAATGCTTTTGTTTTGCATTTAACTTAAGCCATATGCCCTAAATGATGTGAGCATGTTTGTTGGTGCTGTAAGCTAAGATTTAGTTTTGGACAAGTTTCAAAGGCAGATATACATGTGAGATGTGGGATGATCAGCTTCTCAGGCAGTTCATGCTTATGTTGCAGGGAGTTCTTATTGTAGGTGAGAGGGGAACAGGAAAGACATCTCTAGCATTGGCTATAGCTGCAGAAGCTAAGGTGCCTGTCGTTAAAGTTGAAGCCCAACAGTTGGAGGCTGGACTCTGGGTTGGCCAAAGTGCATCGAATGTTAGGGAACTGTTTCAAACAGCACGGGATTTGGTTGTCTTTCTTAAACTTTCACGTTAACTTCATTCTTTCCTTTTAGAATATACAAGTAGGAATTAAACTTCATATGACATGCATGCATTTTGCTGGCTTTTCTTTTCTCCCTCCCTGCCTCTCTCCAAAATAAGTTATTATAAAATATCTGCACGATCATGTGTGAGTTAAGGCAACAATCTGGGCTCAAAACCGTTGTGTAGTTTGTAGATATAATGTTTGGGTCTAATCATGGGAGATAAATTTTCAGATGCTTTAGTTAAGTCAGTCAAATTGAATTTAATATATCAGGGAATATTTTTCCCCCCCTCAAAGGTGTGGGATCAATTTCTGTGAAGCATAACTTTGAATATGCATGTCAAATTTTTTATTTTTACTTTTGTTAAATATACAGCTTTCCAATTTTCTATATTTCTAGAAATGTAAAAATTACAAGAAGCTGAAAGTAATGTGAATCATAATTTTCTGTCTTAAGATAAGATCTAAATTTGCATTTTGTGATGGTAAGTTTTCTAATTACGGGGGTTTCATTTTATTTATAAGATGTATTATTATTATCAAATGATTTTTAGATGTCATTTTTGTTTTGGATCTTTTTTGAAATTATTTTTTCTATGAGTAGGTTTTTTGTTAAACTTTTTTTTTCAGTTTATTCAATTCATGAAACATGAAGTTGAAATGAAGAACCTTGGCCCACATAGGATGCAAAATTTTGGAATGAAGCCTTTGTTTATTTTTATTTTTATTATTATTTTTTGATCGGTAAGTTACACACGCATCAAATGGGTCTTGAACCCACAACCTCACCCTCCTCCTAGTAATTACTAGGGGAGGAGGTGCCAGTTGAGCTAAAGCTCATTGGCAAGCCTTTGTTTATTTTTCAAAAATGGAGAATGAATCTCTTAAGCAACTTTGTTGTTACTATTGTTATTTTTTGTAGGCAGATATTTTGCAAATATTCGAATGAGATTGAACACATGACTTCACCCTTTTTGGTCTGAAGACTATTAGCTTATTAGTAGTTGTGTTATTCTGTGGTCATGTAATTTGCCCTTATTTCATTGATAACAATTAAGTAAATATGTTGTATTATTATTTTGGCCTTATCAATACATTAAGGCAATTGGCCTTATCAATACATGTTGGGTCTGTCCACTTACTAACTTATGCTTTTGGGTTGAATTCTCTAACATGTAGTAGAGCATGGTTTTTTCGGTCTCTTCATGCTTGGCCCATTTGCATCTTTTGCTGGCTTTGTTGTTGGTTGTGAGATTGGTTATAGTTTTATGTACTAGTTGGGCCTTTCTGCGTACTAGCTTAAGCTTTTGGGTTCCTTAGAGAATATTTACTACGTACACTAAATGATGTTGAAATCTTAGTTTTCCTTCTTCTTCTTCTTGTTTGTTTGTTTGTTATTTATTTATTTGTTATTTATTTATTTTTAGTTTGGGAGCTTAATTTGAATTCTTAGATTTTTTTTTATCCTTGAATGAAACAGACCAGTTTTCCATTTCTTATTATCTAACTTTTTCTAGTTGCATAATCTCACTTCTAGGCACCTGTTATCATATTTGTGGAGGATTTCGACCTCTTTGCTGGTGTACGTGGGCAGTTCATTCACACTAAAAATCAGGATCATGAGTCTTTCATTAATCAACTTCTTGTGGAACTCGATGGGTATTGTCTCCTTTTTCTGTTCATTGGTAACAATCCTCCTACTCCACCCCCCCCCCCCCCCCCAAAAAAAAAAATAATGGTATGTCTTAAAATGGCCTATCTGTTTTCCCTGTTTTGTTTTTTTGGTTCCAGGATTTATTCTAAACCTTATTTATAAGGACTTCCTATCTGCTTCTTGTTAAAACCTATGTTTAAAATTTCAGTGTATGCTATAATTGCTTCATACATCTTCATGTTGAGGAAAATACATGGTTGGTGGCTGCTTCAATTCCACATGTTGCTGTATGTCATTGTCATATTAGTTACTATTCAAGAATGAACTAAATGAGTATTTGGAAATAAGAATTTCATTTAGCCATATGATTTGTGTTCCCTGGCCTCTAAAAGAACATTAAATCTTTTGTTCTCGAACATAGTTCATTTTTTTGCAATATATTTTGATAATAAACTTGAAACTTTTGTATTAGTAGTAATGGAGCAGTCTGCATCTTGTACATTCCCAATTTATATCATGATATGTTGCAGGTTTGAGAAACAAGATGGGGTTGTTTTGATGGCTACTACGAGAAATCTCAAGCAAATTGATGCGGCCTTACAGCGACCTGGTAGGATGGATAGAGTATTTCATCTTCAAAGGCCAACTCAAGCAGAGAGGGAAAAGATATTACACAATGCTGCAAAAGAAACCATGGATAATGACCTCATTGATTTTGTAGACTGGATTAAGGTGATTGCCTAATCAGTTTCATGGGTTATTTACATTAGCATTCATGTTGTCATTGAGATCAGTGAAATTGTGTCAATTGATCGTAGACAAGTTGGTTAAGATGGTAGTGTCTGTTTCCTTGCTCAACTCTGCCGCATATCGTCATAACATATATCTGCAAAGTTATTTGGCTGTCAACTGTTATCGTCTATATGTTGTTCCTTTTATGTTTTGGTACATTAAATGAATAACTCTTTAGACACTGTACTTTATGAATCCTTGGTTTAATCCTGGGAATTATTCTTTTAGATACTGTAATTTATCAACCCTTAGTTAATCATGAGAATTTTTTGTTACCTCTAGGAGTTTATTTATTACAAGAGGTGTTTGTAATTCATTTGCAAGGTGTCACATAGTTTTCTTTTGCCATCCATGGTCAATAACTATTCCTCTTGGATAGCAGATCATTACAATCTTGACCTGCAGTGTCTACTATACTATTCCTCCTTATTTATTTATATATTTATTTTTTTGATTGAAAAGTTCTCTAGTTATTTTCTCTTGATACATCAAGATTCTCTGCCTTCAGGTTGCTGAGAAGACTGCACTTTTGCGGCCCATAGAACTAAAACTTGTTCCTGTGGCCTTGGAAGGTAGTGCTTTTAGGAGCAAATTTCTTGATACGGATGAGCTAATGAGCTACTGTAGTTGGTTTGCGGTAAGAAATTGCTGATGCTTTTATCTGTTGCCATG